>JAOPJO010000078.1:4257187-4268059 GCA_027123675.1 Molva macrophthalma | reverse complement strand
CACACACACACACACACACACACACACACACACACACACACACACACACACACACACACACACACACACACCCGACCCTCCCAGGATCCTTTGTGAAAGTGCAGCTGTGTTGTCTTGCATATGAACTGGACACTGAAAGAGATTATGATAAATCAATTATAATTACAGTTATTGCAAATAAGTACAGCATTACAAATTCCAATTTCTATGTTAAGACGTTATGCAGGGGGGGGGGGCAAACTTGTGGTATTACTGCGGTATTATATTTGTTTTGACCCTCCTGACAAGCCCTTGACAGGGTCCACAGGATTGACATGATGACATTTACATCCTAAAAAGTGACCACTGAACAGGTGTATCGTATTGTTGATGTTCTGCTGTAGTCCAGGACAGCAGCATGTGTTGACTGTGTTGTTGTAGGAACTTGTAGGCTACGATCAGTGAAGTCAGGGACGGTGGCATCAAAATGGCCCCCCGAAACCCTGCCCCATTTATCAACTTTATAGGTTTTAGTCAAAGATAACAGAGAAATGTTCAACAACACTTTGTGAGACCCAAATAAAAGTGATTTTGGGGTTTACTGACCGTTTAATGACCACACAGACGAGGCTGGTTGACTCTTCTTACAGTACATCAGCTCATAACAAAACCACATAATATAAGACACAAGTGTAGTCTGTCTACTGGCCTGCTGACCCTAGCAGACCTAGTGTGAGGTATAGGCCATCAGTGCTGGCAGGCGGGTTGGCTCCTGGAGTAGATGAACTGCTTCCTGGGCCCTCTGTGTTCTGTCATTTTACTGGATATCTGCTGCTTGGGAGAGGCAGTCTCGGTGCTCTTTCTCAGTCCTAAGGTGTCAGGCACTGCCTTTGACAGTTGCGTCAAACTGTGCCTCCCTGCTCTCTTACAATGTGGTACAACCCTGGTACATCACTCACCCTGGTCACTACCGCTGGTGTTGGCCAAGACTTCTGGGGATCCAGCTGGGCGTGTAAGTGATCTCCCGGCTCAACTGAGTGTCAACTAAGTGTCTCACTCCATGGCGTTGGTTATAGCAGAAGACTTGCTTCCTCTTCTCAGCGGCATACCTCTGCAATATAGGATGGAAGAGTGGTTGTTATCTCCCTGCCCATTAAGAGTTCAGTTGGGCTGTCTCCTGTAGTACTGCATGGAGTCAATCTGTAGTGCTCTGAGGGGGATCTTTCTGCTTCAAAATGCGTTTGCAATCTGAACCACTCGTTCTGCGTGGCCGTTTCCCTGAGGATTGTGTTGGCTTGAGGATGTGTGGTTAAAGTCGAAACTGAGGCCAATTGTCGCTTTATATTATCTCCTCCGCCTAACCCCAGAGTTAGCCCGAGCCTGGTGGGTGGGGACCAACTCCATTGGGTGCCCCATTGGGGATCCCACCAGGTTCCGGTGGATAGGGGTATTGGAGCGTGGGTCGGTCCTTTCTGCCCCCACCCAGCAGCCATCTCGCGGACCCTCCGTCCTCCTCCTCCTCCGCCGCCTGACGTTTGGCTACAGCCGGGCGACGGGGGCCGCCGGCGGGTCCTCCTGCAGTCCTCCAACGGCAGCGCACAACGGCTGCGCAGCGCACAGCGCATGGATGGCCTCGGCGGCAGGAAGGGTGGCAGTCGCAGGGCTCCCATACACCGCACGACCCCGAGAGTTGCCTTTATAACACACCACACCCACAACCACACACACACGAAACACGCATCACATACACCACACCCACGACTGCCTCGGTGGGGGTGACGCTTCCCCCGACTCTCCCAGGATCCATTGCGGCATCCGGACACGGCGACCACGGCCGTGATCGCCACAATATTTAAACTCTTACCAAAAGAAGGGTTGAAAACATGGTTTATTAAACAACAAATCTAATTTCAAACTAACATATATGAGGTCGGAAGATTTGGCAAACAAAGCATAAGAGGGAGAGACACTGAACCAACCACGCAATGGGCCGTAGGATTCAGTGGATCTCCTAAACTATCAAAACCAAACAAAAATCTTAACTGCGAAATAAAGCCGTTAATACCAAGACTCCGGACCTCCTTCCCTCAACAATATAACAAAGAGAACCAACAGCTCTGGGTCAATGCCAGCATTCAACCCCATGTGCTTTCCTCCACTTGGCTTTATAGGCACGCCCAGATCATTTGATTGATGTCAGCTGCAGCTACCTGGGCGGACCTAGAGAGAGAGACAGGAAGAGGGAGACAAAACAAAGGGAACACACAGCAGGAGCGTGTAACACCCCACCACTTAATAAGTGAATTCAACCTATAATATCCACTTACTAACAGGACTTGACCTACAAGTGTGACAGCGTGTCAGCCAACACATTGTCCCTGCCACGGATATGCCTGACCACCACATTGAAGGCCTGCAGACCAAGGCTCCACCGCATGATCCTCTGGTTTGTGTTCTTCATCTGCTGGATGTACACCAGTGGGTTATAATCTGTGAACACAAGTAATTGAGTACAAAAACCCACATACACTTCAAAGTGTTTCAATGAAAAATAAGTGCAAAAGCCTCTTTTGCACTTATTTGTGCTGATGGCGGTCAAAATCCTTTGAAAAAAAAGAAATCAGATGTTCTACCCTATCATGATCATCTTGAAGAACCACTGCTCCAGCTCCAGCGTTGATCGCATCCACTGCTAGTTTGAACAGGCTTTCAAAATCAGGGGCTTAAGCACTGGGGCAATTGTTAGATCTGCTTTCACCTGGTCAAAAGAAAGTTGGCACTGGTCTGACCAACCTAACCTTACTTTGGGGCTGATCACATCTGTAAGAAGCGCAACAACGGAGGAGAAATTTCTGCAGAAACCTAGATAGTATCCCACCATTCCCAAAAATCGACACAACTCACTCCTTGAAGTCGGTGCAGGCATTGCAAGAAGAACGTCCACTTTTGAAGACACACCTGTCCCCCGCCCAAAACCTTCCCTAAAGATATAACCGTTTCACATTTTGAGAGATTAATCGTTAGGTTTGCACTGCAGAAACGATCAAACACAGCACCAAGCTGTTTAATATGGTCGGACCAGGACTGTGAGTACAAGGGCTGGCCTGAATACATCATTTCAAGCTCCGGAAATTCATTAGATTTCCAAACGAATATTCAAATATTCTGTGAAGAAAGAAAACAAATCCAGTGCGCATCGTTCACTGTAGTTACAGTGAACTACAGTGAACCCTGACTGGTACCAGACTGGTACCCTGACTGATACCCTGAAGTGCCAGTCTGGTTTAAAGGCCTATGTTTGCTTTAGCAAACTTCTCGTTCCCTGTTCTCTGATTTCGGGAGCATTATTTCCTGCCGAGCCCTTTCATAGTGTACATAGGATATATGCCTATACAAATAAACGTGACTGTAATCTTGACTTAGTGAGGACATTCATACGTCGGCAGATCACTCCAGGACTATTTACAAACTCGTCTCAACAAGTTTGGTGGTTGACAACTTGAACAAGACAATGCATTAGGAGATATAGGCAGTTGGTAAACAAGAGAGATGGTTTAAGCGTGACTACGTCAGAGAAACACGTCAAGGTTAGGATTGCTGAGTGATCACATGTCTCTGTCGTTATGTCAATATGTCAATATATTGACATATTATATATGTATATATATATAGTGCTATTTTGTGTGTAATTTGTATGTTTACAAAGATCAGTACCCTTCCTTGTGATTGTTTCGTACTGCAAATTAGTTGTTACATATTTAATCAAGGGCTAATATCTAGCACCTCTGCTGCTAGCTCATGAATATCCACGCCCCTGTTTCACCGCCTGACTTGAACAGGCTTGACGAGATCTGAACAATGGTATGTCATCGTCAATGTATCCCTTCTAAATATTCAAGGTTAAACCATCCCAGTAACTAAATATTAATATTGGTCACCCCCACGAGGACAACAACGCAAGCAAATATCAGCGACATTATTATTACCTCGCATCCCAGCGACAACGATAGATACAGAATTTAAAAAATGTATGCTCTTAAGTCACGAGAAAAAAATTAAATATGAATGTCTAGTCAAGTCCTGGAGAGACTAGCATCTGTTCATAGTATTAGTATCTTGTGTAAGCGTATTCAAAATGATGCAGTTAACCGTGGTTCCTACGAGAAATAACAAAACAACCTGAACCGCTTGAGGTTCAAGGTCATACGCATATATAACTGGTAGGCCTGCTCGCGTATTATTTAATGTTGTCTAATGTAAAGTATGATGCAAGTATAATGTAACACGTTTTAGATTTGATTTCTTCCCTTTTCTATTGTCAAATTATTTAAAAAATTGACTGAGACCTAATATTTAATCATTGTTCAAAATTCATCAACTTCTTTCTTCGTCATTGATTTTAGGTTTATTATTTTATTATATTGATGAAACAAGCATGTTTTTTAATTAATACGATCATGGAAAGAGCTGTATATATACACACTTTATCAAGGTTTAACATTGGCAATTTACAATTTTGATACAGAAATATTATAACTGCTATAATGCCTAACTTAAAGGATTTGGCCGGTTTGCTAATATCCCAGGTTAATTGTTGACCTGTCTATGTTTGAGATGTAAACATTTAACCTTTTAACCAGTAACTAAATTAATTAATTTAAACATTTAACCAGCCAAATCCAATAACTTACAAAGTAGTTTTTAACTTGTATCACCTTATTACACAGTGTAGATACACTTCACAAAACCAAACGGGGAAATAAGTGCTTTAGAATAAGGAAACAAAGTCAACTTGTGATTCTAGCTTTAGTTATCACTTGTACAACAATAAATACAAAAGTTTCACACAAAAATCAGCAGTGTGACTATCATACAGTGCACCTAAATGGTAAAGACCACATCAAGAGTGAGCAATAAGTAAAGAACGATGCATTCACAGAGAGAACGGGCATTGGGCGTTGTGGGCATTCCAGCTCTTTTCCGAGAGTCTGATCATCCGCTCACAAACAAGCGACAGCTCTTTGTTAATGTTTTCCTCTACAACATAAGATAATATTGGTTGTTTAGTGCCGTCAATTTAATGTGACGACAAATTGTATAATAGTGGTCTCATTCTACGACATGCTTGGTTACAGTTTCATTTTGTTGGATGAAATTATACATGTCATGGCAATGCCGGACATCAGGCTACTGTACTGCAAATGTGGCCTATGTCAGTCACTTTGACTGTTATTTTTGAAAAGCAAGTGCGTACTGATGTAAATTAATTTCTTCTATTTCCTCATTAGACCACACTATACTAAAGCTAACATTATAACCTCATTGGACCACACATTGGTAAGTGCTAACACCAGTTCTGACTAGTTTCTGCTTCTACACATAGAGTGGTCATCCCATATAAAATTGTATGGTTCTGAGATAAATCGGACCCTATAGGCGTGGCTCCTTTACCATTCCGCCCATACCAAAATAGACTGAGGATTTCCCTTGGTCCGGCAGATGCTTCATGAACCACCTCCAGAGTGCATGTCCGTTTACCTTGTACCTCTGAATAAACAACGTGTTGAACCTTTACCGCTCTTTGAGTCATGCCTAGCCCCGAAACCATGATACCTGAGCTATCAAAATGACGCTTCATCACTACCCAGGCACTGACTTTCCCGCACTTTATTGCTATAATATAACATATATTAAATACAACAAAAAACGTTTCTCTCGGCACTTCAGATCGAGAGAGAGTTGCCTCTTCAGTGGAACATGAGTGAATCGCACAGCAGCAACACAGCATCCAAACGACATTCAGATCACGTGCTGTGGTATCAATTTACAGAGCTAAGATAAAGACTAGAGAAAACACAATATTGTTGAGTTATTCAGTCTTCAATATAGAAAGGCAATAAAACACGTGATCAACAATGACTCCCCTTAACAAGTCGTTCTGCTTCAGTCGGCTCTTCGGCCGCTTCAACAGAAAAACTAGAGTTAGGCATATGTCTCGTTAACAACAGTAAAAAGGGGACCATATATACAAAATGGAGAACTGTACACTGTCGATTCACTTCGTGGTTTTGGCTGATCTCTAATCACTTCAACTGGATTTGGTTGATCTCTTTTCACCTAAAATTGTTTTGGCTTCATCAAGGCAGCACCTGCCTTGTTAACGCACGCTAAAATGGCGACAGTTTAAGGTTGAACTGGAAGTCTAGTTTATCGGCAAAGTATTCCCGGCAGCAAACTAAGAATCAAATGATACTTGCCCTGACCAACCGAAAAGATAAGGCGAAGGGAACAGCCGCCACTATTAAACAGTGTTTACATCAATATATTGCTGCTTGCATCGTCCTCTAGAATGTTGTATTTCTAATCGTGGAAGTAATACCTAGCTTCTAATGACCATGCTAGGAATCGTTGCCATTCACACTGCATCACCGGCCACTTCCAGGGACGCTTGCATGGTTTTCTCCGCCCGTCCCTTGGCTGTGGTGGTGGTGGTGGTGATGTGGTCATTTTTGGGGGCATCCCAGTGCTGTCACGTAAAGAGAAGCACCAGGCTTTTGGCAAACGAGCGTACTTTCCGGCCGCCAGCCTACGCAGTGGACTTAGGTCGGCCTCGGCGGCAGCAAGGGGAGCACCCCGGGGTGTTTAACACCACCATGTGGCCCGCGTTGGAGGAATTAACACTGCCCTTCTTGGACCGGGTGATGGTGGGCCTCCGCCTGCGCCGGAAGCAGCGGCAACACAGAACATTCTGGAAGGCCTTCTTGAACTCCTGGCTGAAGCAAGGGTAGATCATGGGGTTGATGCAGCTGTTGACATAGCCCAGCCAAAAGCACACTTTGAACACCGTCTCAGACGGCTTGCACGATGGGAAGATGGACCCTTGAGGAAAAGGAAACAAAAAAATGGGAAACATATTACCTTATGTTTCCCAGACTGGCTCTACAATATTTATATTTAACTATCAACCCTTTTCCAAATAGTAGGCTTTTTGTTTATACAAAAGTTAACTTCTTGCAACTTCATCCTAACTTTATCCTAATCCTAATGGAACCAACAGCCCACAGACCAATAGACCAGCTGTTTAGTGAACTAAAACATAAAACAATTAAAAAGAGAATATACTAGTTTGTTTTCAGAAGCCCCTTTAAAGAAAACTGCCTGGATGAGTTTTTCATCTTTGTTTTCCCTTTGATAGCATCACACTCATAGCCCCAGGATCTAACCAACAGTACTTTTTGTTTGTCATCGCTGGGCGGCCCAAAGATTCGTATTAATCTGAATGCGTAAACGGTTCGTAAAGATGAATTCCTGCCTTCAGGCACTAAAGGAAGTTTAGCAAGGGAGAATGCTAGCCAAAGCACATAAAAGGCCTGGTTATTATGATTATGTATAGCAGCCTTCCTCATGTGACAGGGCAGGCAGTAGTTTCGGTTTTATCGATTTCATCTGTACTCAGAAACACATCCTAGTCCAGTGAGTTTTCTTCACCCTGTTCTGCAGCTACTAGTTTAATTCCATGAAGTCAAACATACAGACTGCCGGGAGAGTGTGAAGAGTTGGTTATCTAAAACTGTTTGTATGAAAGGGCCCCTATTTTACCACCAGGTGTGAATGTGATTAGCCATTACAAGCTGTTTCTAAATCTGCCCTGCCCTGTGGCTGGTTGACTGATCTATTCAGCATACATCTGGGTGGACACACCCACTTCTGATGTCACTATGTCACCGGGCAGGGCAGATATTGAAACAGATTTGAATGGCTAATCACATTCACACCTGGTGGTAAAATAGGGGCCCTTTCATACAAACAGTTTTAGATAACCAACTCTTCACACTCTCCCGGCAGTCTGTATGTTTGACTTCATGGAATTAAACTAGTAGCTGCAGAACAGGGTGAGGAAAACTCACTGGACTAGGATGTGTTTCTGAGTACAGATAAAATCAATAAAACCGAAACTACTGCCTGCCCTGTCACATGAGGAAGGCTCTCACCTGGTGGTAAAACGGGGCCCTTTAATACTGGTGAATGCCTATACGACTACAGCATGTGTTAGATAATATTTCGGGGGATCTGTGAATGGATTCTGGATGTGTCCGTGGTGAAGGAATGCAATACTACCTTTTGGTAAATAGTCACTTTGGATATGTTTGTACTTATTCAACGAGAGTGTGGTGTCAAATAATCCATTTGAAATTCATCTACAGATTATTATTGATTTAATGGCTGTCTATCAACTAAACCGAAACTCAAAATGATGTAAAGACTTTTGAAAGAATATCCATTTCTTGTGTGAAATGTTGTGTGTTATCTTTGTGCTGGTGTTGTCTTTTATATCTTCAACGGCTAAATCTAAACATTCCATTTTAAACAAGGATTACACCAAGTGGACTATACAGACATAGGGACAGAATATCTACCGATGGTCAAGGCCAGGAAGAAGGGCAGCCAGCAGGCAATGAAGCACCCGACGACGATTCCAAGAGTCTTGGCTGCCTTCTTCTCCCGGGAGAACCTCAGGAACTTCTTCAGCGCCAGCATGCGCCGCTTGCATTTCGACATCTCTACCTCCGCAGCCTTCTCCTCCACCTTCTTCTCCTCCGCGTGGTTCTTCCCGCGGTGGATCCGGAGCATCACCCCCTCGCTGCCGGACCCTTCCTGGTTCCCGCCCTTCTTCAGGGTGCGGGACTTCCGCTTGGCCACGACGTACACGCGGCAGTACATGGCCAGAATGACGGCCAGTGGGATGTAGAAGGACACAAGCCCCGAGAACAAGGCGTAGCCTGGCTCCTCGGTGATGGAGCACACGGTGTCGTCCTCCGGGTCGGACTCCTTCCAGCCGAACAGCGGCACCACCGACAGCCCCGCCGACATCACCCACAGCACCACCACGGCGGCCAGGCCCCGCTTCTCCGTGGCCATGGCCGGGTAGCGCAACGGGTAGGTGACGGCCAGGCAGCGGTCGATGGAGATGACGCACAGGCTGAGGATTGACGCGGTGCAGCAGAGAACATCCAGCGCGGCCCACGCAGTGCAGAAGACCCGGCCGAACAGCCACTTACCGAGGACTTCGTAGATGGCGGTGAATGGCACCACGGCGGAGCTGAGGAGCAGGTCTGCAGCGGCAAGGTTGGCGATGAAGAAGTGCGTGACGGAGCGCAGGTTGCGGTGGCACACGACGGACAGGATGACCAGGATGTTGCCCAGGACACCGCAGAAGAGGAAGGCCATCAGCACTATGGACAGAGCCACCGTCTTGGTCACATCCATGTCTAGATTGTCGGTGGTGTTGGTGGAGTTGGTGCAATTGGTGCAGTTCTCCATGATGGAGAAGATAGTGGTGTTTTCATCTGTGGGAACCATTGTAATCCTTGTTTGAGGGTTGGGGTGAGATTTGTCAAAAAGTCCTTTGGAGGATTTGAAAGCTATTATCCAAAAATGGCGATAGTATGAACCATCTGCTCCCTGCTCCAGAAGATGAGTTAGATGTTTAACATGTTATCTCCAGTTGTCAGTAATTGTTCCAAGGAAATCAATAACTTAGGACGCTTCAGTCTCTGTGATGTTGCGTGGTCTTAGCAAGTGAGATGGTGACAAATAAAGATGCTAAAAATCTCAAACATGGTAGTTGTCAGGGGAATGCGAGGGTGTGCACTGAAGATGTCGTGGATCTCTGTGACCTCTACTTTGTTTACTCTGGATTTACCTTTGAAAACACAAACAAGCACAGTCAGCACATAACACGCATATCATATATACAGATTGACATGTCGGATCGATAGGTTGTAACATTTTTGAACAGTTGAATAGTACAGCACAACTAGGAAAGAACATTTTCTGGTTGTCCTGTTTGAGAGACTGGAGATGAATTTGTGGTTTCTTGGACAAACACAATATTGGCAAGATAAATGTGTAATAAAAAATGAAAAATACAAAAAATCCTGGGACAATAAGGAGAGAAAGTGACAGATAACATTGGACAGAAGGAGACACTCTGAGCTCTTTTCTTAAGACGTCTGCAGATGAAGGATTGCCACAGGAGCTGGGAGCGTAGCACGACTCATCAAACAATAGCTGGCTTCCTCTCAGGGCATAGCCCTGAGAGGAAGCCAGCAATAGCAGAAATAGAAGACATATTGAAAATATAGCAGACATATTGAAGCAGATGTCCAGCATCAGTCCCTTGAAGGTGTGATATCTGTGAGCCCCTACTATAGCTCAGCGATGGCCTGACAGTTCCTGAAAACCCTTTATTAAAGCAGTAAGAGGAGGAGGAAAGAGTGATCAGGTGTGGTGGCTATCGGGGGGCAAGCCTCTGCCCATTTTGCCATTTTAACTGAGGGGGCTTTGCACCCTTTTGCCCACTCGTGGGGGCAAAAGGGTGCAATTTCCACTCCTGAAAATATGTTTTGATTCACACAACAGCACAGTTATAACCACTTTGTAGGCTTTTTCTAAAAAGCTCTTGTTGATGGTGGAAAACGCGGACTCGTCATTGACGCTTGGACAATTGTGGTAAAATAGTGCACAAAAAAACGTGCACAAAGATGAGTGAGAGTGCAGTTGTGATTTTAGCTGAGGAGGGTAATAGTTCAGTAGGGAATGAGGAGCCCTGTTCTTCCTTTGGTCCGAGGCAGGGTCTGATAGGCGCACTCTCGGAGTACGTGTTAGCAGATCCGACATGTCACGGAGAATGATAAATATTGGCGCAGCACCAATAGAGGAACACAGATAAAGACATGCAGTCTGTGTGCTTATCACATGTTACTTTTAAGATCCAACTGCACTGTAGTTCACGATCCGCCGGGGGGGGGGGGGGGCCGGGCGCGGGGGGGGGGGGGGGGGGGGGGGGGGGGGGGGGGGGGGGGGGGGGGGGGGGGGGGGGGGGGGGGGGGG
>JAOPJO010000078.1:4219516-4229561 GCA_027123675.1 Molva macrophthalma | reverse complement strand
CACACACACACACACACACACACACACACACACACACACACACACACACACACACACACACACACACACACTATGTAAAGTGCTTTGAGTGCAATATAAAGTAAATGCAATCAATTATGAGTACTATTATTACCACAAAAATTCCATGAGCACAGGGTGCCTCGAATTGAAAATGTTTCTTCATGGTCGTCCATTACGTCCGCCTCCTGCTTTTCCCGTTCTCCTTCCCCTGCTTTTTCATTTCATTCCATTTTGTGTTTAGGATTCTTTTTTTGACCTTTTTTAAGTAGGACCATAGCAGAACATCTCAGTCACACTGCTGTTCATGGAGCTGAGCAAGCTGGGTCGCTGCACTCTACTGCGCTTTAACTCTGTCTGTAACTCTGTAAGGGCTTCAGTCTATAAATGATAGAAGACACTCACACACACACACACACACACACACGCGCACACACACACACACACACACACGCACATTTATGCTGATGACCTGCTGTCTTCCACGTTTTTAACCCTGTGCTCCAATTTACTTTATTATTGTGCTATATATACTTTAGTAGTCTATAGTTATAAAGTTACTTAATTAAGTATTTTGTTATATTTTATGGGTTGTTTAAATAATAATTATAATAATAAAACATTTTATTTGTATAGTGCTTTTCTGGACACTGTAGAGATTTGACATTGGCAATATAAACATTACAAGAGTAAAAAGCGATCCGATATCAAATAAAACATTTTAGAAGCATATCAATTCAGGTTGTTGTGGCTTTATGGACTGAACAGTGGAGAGAGACAGGAGAGTGTGTTGAGGACGACATGTAGCATAGGACTGCAAAACTGGCATGAGTTTCACAGACACACACACACACGCACACATACACACACACACACACACACACACACACACACACACACACACACACTGTGGGCGCATGGGTCTGGGGTAATCTTTGAAACGTGCTCCCCCCCTCCTAGTCTGTTCTGATCGGTTGTGTTTCTCCCTGTTGCATCACCACATGAGTGAGACCCTGTTAAACACTGATGTCCTGTCCTGCTGCATACGCACACACTGACTTCCTGTCCTGCTGCGTCCTGACACACACTGACTTCCTGTCCTGCTTCTTAATGTCACACAATGACTTCCTGTCCTGCTGCGTCCTGTCACACACTGACTTCCTGTCCTGCTGCATCCTGTCACACACTGACTTTCTGTCCTGCTGCATACTGTTACACACTGACTTCCTGTCCTGCTGCGTCCTGTCACACACTGACTTCCTGTCCTGCTGCGTACTGTCACACACTGAGTTCCTGTCCTGCTGCATCCTGTCACACACTGACTTCCTGTCCTGCTGCATACTGTTACACACTGACTTCCTGTCCTGCTGTGTACTGTTACACACTGACTTCCTGTCCTGCTGCGTACTGTTACACACTGACTTCCTGTCCTGTTCCATCCTACTGCTGTAATCCAGGAGCTAGTCAGAGACCAGCACTGATAGGATAGGTGATGAGGTTAACTCTGTTCTTTTTTTAAAGAGAATAGAGAGGGGGGGGGGAGAAGAGAGAGAGAGGAATGGAGAGAAGGATAGCGGGGGGGAAGAGAGAGCGAGGGAGAGAGAGGAAGGGAGGGAACAAGGAAGGAAGGAAGAATGGGAGGGAAGGAAGGAAGAAGCTGACAGCACAGGAGATGGGATGCACTCTGTCCATCTGTACAGAGCATGTCAGACCCCACTCAAAGCACTTTTCCTTTCAGTATCAGAGAGAGAGAGTTGGGCTTTCATCACGTGAATGGATCTGTTGTGTGTATATTCTTGGTCATGTCGTTCATCATAACACTGGAGCTACTTGATAAACTAACCACCTGATCTGACCTCTCAGATCTACTTGCTAAGGGACACACATAAAGGCCTCTCACACAGCATTACGCACAACATTATCAAAACAACAACACATTACTTAGGTCCAGACGTATTGCATTCATGAAGATAGGAGGAAGGAAAAGAAAGATTGAAAGATGAAATTAAATGAAATACATTGAACATAAAGACCTATAAAAAGAAAAAGAAAATAAATGGATGGATATAGCAACATATAATATAATGATCAAGGACATTGGGGATGAGAGAGAGAGAGAGAGAGAGAGAGAGATAGAGTGAGAGTGAGAGTGTGAGAGAGTGTGTGAGGCCTTCTATCAATTTCCATGTCATATTGAGATGACCTTGTGTGCAGTTTGTGTGAGTGTGTAAAGGCACATCATACTGATGTGAATTGTGAGTAGCTTTGAACACACTCACACATGTACGAGTGGGATTGTGTGTGTCTGTGTTTGCTTAGTTTTCAATATGCAAATTGAAACGCAGCCCCCTCCCCATCCCACCTCCACCATGAGGTAAGATAGCCAGACAATTTGCATTTATTTATTGGACCGTGGTTGACTTATTCTATTTGTGATGTCACAAATGCACCGAAGTACTGAAATAAGTGCTTGATCAAATGATGGAATATACAATTATTTGTGTATTTAAAACCCCTGTGCATAACAAAACCCTTTCTGTCTCGAAGAGGCCTTCAGTTTTAAGAAAAAACCTTTTACATTAAAGACTGGTCCTACCATTACTTTAAATTACCATGTTTCCCTTTAGCACATTCAGTATGTTTCCATATGTCCTGCGCTTCAATCTTCAATGGTGTGTTTGATGCTGTGATATCCTGTTTAGCGCTGTATTTTGACACCTTTAGCACCTGCAAGAATTAAAAGTCGCAATATGTAACATTTCAACTAGCTCTTGGCTTAAAATGACCTGGACATATCTGTGGTCAATGCCGATCGACAGATTTCAATAATGTTATCAATAGCATCCTAGAACTGATATATTCTACAAATACAAAATGCTGGCCAGGCCGTACCTCTCTCTTTGTTTAGACGAATCGTACTGTTGACACTCACAAAACCCCTCCCACTCACGCCACTCAGCCAGCTGAGCTACTCTATTTCACGTGACACAGTTGCAGAGTAATTCTGAAGGTCTCCTGCTTACTAACCTGGATGGAACGACTTTTAAGAGATTATTTTTCTGAATATATTTGTATGCGCTTTTTGGCACTTAATGGATGGAACTGTGGAGTTGGACAGGAAAGTAGGTTAGGAGAGGAAATGACATGTAAAATAGGACCACAGGGAACCGGAATCAAACCTGTGTTATGCTTCAATGTGTATTACATGAGAAAAAACAACTCCAGCATACTGTATAGTCTAGCATGTGTTTCAGCAGTATGTGGAGAGAGAGAGAGAGGGAATGACGTGAAGCATAGGGCCGAAGGTATCCAGAATCGTACCCTCACTATGATGAGTGATGCCTTGCTCACTAGGGGGTGAGGCCACCCCCCCGAAGGGATTAATAGACTGCTCCGCCAGCCCGCCAGAGCAGAAGTCGTCTCTTTTGAAATGCCTAAAGTAATCCCAACTTGTCATCTGCGCCCATCCATCCAGCGTTTAATTTCATAAACCGTCATCCCTGATTACAGATGATTATGTGGAGATGATGTGTGTTTATTTAGCAAATAGGGTTAGTCTGTTTCTCTCTAGACGTCGCTTTGACAGATGACAGATTTCTATACACTGTTGTTTAGATCCCTGTAAAAAAACATGATGATGATGCTTTTGGCAATTTGTCTCTTGATGGTGTAAAAAGCCTCCCAGGTAGTATTTTACTGTGCTATATCCTGTTTCCACTTTTCTGCAACGTAACTTGGCACAATGCCAGGAAATGACATCACTATAGCAGACACAGTAAATATTTAATATGAGCATATGTCCACATCTCGTCGTAGCATAAACCATAAGTATCAGATATCAGCTTCATCCCATGCTAAGATTGTATACCTTCAAGTATTGTAATAAGCTTTGTTTTAGTCCAGCATATGGGTTACATTAAATGCTTTCTATTATGTGAATAACAGCTTGTCACACAAAGGGTGGCAGTGAAAGAAACGATGGGTAATGTAGGAAAACACATCACACTTGGTGCAGATCAGGATAGCGAGTGCAAATAACATTATAGCATAATATTGTCCGACATTGGGAAATATAAACTCTGGAAAGAATCGTTCATTGACTGCTTTGACCCCTTTTTTTCATTCTTATATTTTATTTGACATTTTACCTTTAAATGATAACATTTTACTATTATATGATTACATTTTGCTTTCAATGATTACTTTAATTGTCTTTGAATGAGTGTCCTCTTTGGCCTACCTAGAGCACTCTGAATGGCATTTGTGTTTGCTTTGTTACTTTGCCTTAACGTTTAAGGGAATTCAACTTTTTCTTTGGACCTTTCTCCCAGGTCCCCCGGTCATTGTCATCCCACCCAAGAGCACCTCCCTCAACATGTCCCAGAATGCAGATCTCAAATGCAAGGCAATCGCCGACCCCCCCAACATGACCTATGTGTGGAGGAAAGGCCGGGAAAACGTCCATCATATTGAGTGAGTTCCACCACCCAGACTCCTCCCGTCGGCGAGGCATGGCTGTCTGTATTTTAATATAGCGTGCCTTTTACCACACACAGACGAATCAAGAGTTAATCCTTAGAGATTGTCGTGTTGGATGAGACGCCAATTTGATACGTTGCTGTCATTTTTTGTCACATAGCATATGCTTTGTAAATGATTGAGGTGTTAAGTTCTTTATATAGTAGCAGTAGGAGTAAAGCTCATATAAAATATACTTTATATGCTAGTTTGCATTGTTGTCAGAAGATATGGTAACACGAGAGGCATGAGAAAATGAACAATTACAGCCTACTATAGTCAGATCATGTTACAACATTTTAACATTTAAATACAATATCGATCAATCACATGTAATAACCCGATCTCACCGGCTCAAGTGATGGAAATGTAATAATCGTTTAAAATAATCGTCGAGTTTTCTTTCAAAGAGCATTCTTGGCAGTTTGCAAAAAACACACAATTATAAACAATCTTCAGGAGGGCAAGTTTAAAAAAGCACCACACAACTTTACATACACACACAGTGTGTGTGTGTATGTAGTTTTTTGACTGTGCTGATGTCTATGTGTGACTTGCTTGGGCTTCATAGGCTGTTACTTAACTGCAGCGATATCTAAAAACTGTGTGGGTGCATCATCTCTGCCTAATCCTGTTGAAACAAAAATTTCCATAACATCCTGGTTTTCACTGGTGAATAAGTCATAGAATACAACTCCTACGCTGCATTGCTGCAGGAACAGTTTGGCTCCACTCAAAACAACAACTTAAAAATCTGCGTAATAATAATAATAATAACAATATAATGTTTTATTCTCTCAGAGTTTCATGGTTTGACTTAATGATACATATTATGTGTTGTTGTTGTTGTTGTTGTCCTCTAAGGTCTCTTAAGTCCCGTGTGAAGATTATGGTGGATGGATCTCTGCACATCTCCACGCTCACCCCAGAGGATTCTGGGAATTACACCTGTATGCCCACCAACGGCCTGCTAGCCCCGCCCACCGCATCAGCTGACCTCACAGTGTTGCGTGAGTCACTCACTTAATGCTGATGTTTTTGTTTGTTGTCGTGTCCAAAAGTTGACATTCTTAAATTCTGTTTTTTGTTTCTGGTTGTTGTGCATGTTTTGTTGTATTTTGCTGGGAATATTGTTTGCCATTGAAAAATAATTCTAATATAGTTTTAGACAAAGAAAATAAATTAAGTATTCATCGAATAAATTATTTTTCATGACCTAAATCAACGGTTTCAAAATCTCATCATCTGTTGGGGTTTGTATGTAGAGTTACGATTAGTTAGCAGCTAATAACTAATAACTAAGAAGTTAACAATCCAATGATTTTGGAGTTTGGATCGATTGTAATAGATTACATATATATTTTATATTTGATATATATTTCCTCTCAGATCCGGCTCAGGCGCTTCCGATGCCCAGGGAGACCTACTTGCCCACTGGTATGAGGGGTCTGATCACATGTCCATTCTTAGCCAATCCCCCGCTGCTCCGGGTGGACTGGACTAAAGACGGAACTCCCCTGGATGTCACCCTGGTTAGTCCACAAATACGGACTGAATTAGATTAGATCGGGTTTGATTGGATTAGGTTAAAACCATTTGGAATAGGTGGGTTAAGATACACTGTGCATTGTCTTTACATATTCATTGGCATCCAGCTGAATAATAACGAGAACCCATACACCTTCACAAATATGAGCACGCATTCACAAAAATAAGTTTGGAGCTTCAAGGTTCAGGGGGTTCTCTGTATGCATTGTGCAAAAAGAACAGCCCGGTTGAACAACAATAACGTCACGATCTTGGCTCCACTGTAAGAAGTACAGCTGCCTACGTGTTAAACTCTTGTTCACTCGACCTTACCACCCACGCACAACCCTGCCCTGCGTGGCAGCTGTGGACATCAAGCACACACTGTATGTGTGTGTGTGTGTGTGTGTGTATCTGTTTGAAAGCAGCAACGTATGTCGCAGATTTTGAACGGCAATAAAAAAAAAAGACAGCAATACCCCACACTCAATCACGGCCCTTTTTGATTTGAGGTCGCAATGACATACAGAGATGAGACACAGTAGGGGTGTGTTTCTGTGTGCGTCATCTGTTTTATACTCAAACCAAACAATCTTCTATTTCAAAGGTTACTGAGCAACTCAACCTTTTTTCGTTCAAGCCAACCATGTTGCTGGAGAATGGGGATCTGTATGTGTGTAACTGTCTAACAGCAAACACAGACATTTCCGGTTGCTGTTGGCAAACTGTCCGGAGACCAATGTTCTCAGACTAAGCGTCTGTAAAGGTTTCTTAACGATCATAAATAAGTCCACAGGACTCTCAATCAGTCAATCAATTAATCAATCATTCATTGTGTAAAGACTGGATGGCAGTGGTCATGATGGACAGCTGTCACAGGTGAACCACCTGTATGTCGACCACATGTGTGTGTGTGTGTGTGTGTGTGTGTAATTCACCTGTAAGGTCCACAGGTGTGTGTAGTTCAACTGTAGTGTTAACCACATGTATGTGTGCGTGTCTGTGGGTGTTTGAGTGTGTATAGTTCACGTGTAGTGCTGACCATAGGTGTGTGTGTTTGTGTGTGTGGGTGTGTGTGTGTGTGTTTAGTTCACCTGTAGTGCTGTCCATAGGTGTGCTGTGTGTGTCTGTGTGTAGTTCACCTGTAACGTTGACCACATGTGTGTTTGCGTGTGTATGGGAGTTTTTGTGTGTATAGTTCACCTGTAGTGCTGACCATAGGTGTGTGTGTGTGTGTGTGTGTGTGGGATGTACTTCAAATGTTGTGTTGATCACATTTGTGTGTGTGCGTGTGTGTGTGTGTGTGTGTGTAGTTCACCTGTAGTGTTGACTGTGTGTGTGTACATGTGTATGTGTGTGTTTGCGTGTGTTGAGGATGTTTACACTAGTCAAGGTGACTCACCAGGGACAACAGAACTGCAGCAGAATGTAGAAACAACAACACAACAACAACTCGCCAGTACTTGAGGGGGTGGATTATGTGAAAGAGACTCCTTCCTGCATTTTATATTATCATATCTTATTTTCAGTCTGTGAAACTAAAATAATATCGTCACATGATTTAGATGGGGTTGGAGAAACAGTGACAGTTTCTTCATTGTCTTTCTTTTGATTCTTTTTCTTTCTCGCTCTTTCTTTCTATCTTAATTTCTATTCTTTCCTTCTCTCTTTCTTCACTCTTTCTTTCTTTTTTTCTCTTTCATTCTTTCTCTCTTTCTTTCAGTTTTTTCCTCTCTTTCTTTCCTCCCTTCTTAGCCTATTGAAAACATTTCCATTACAAATCAGAAGAACTAAAACTAGAACAGTGGGAAAATAAGAAGTCTTTGTTGAAAACCTTATGGTGTAAATGATAATTTATTTAATAACCATGAATAATCATCACGTTTTGTGCCTCTTTCATAGTATCCAGGGTGGACCGTGACATCAGAAGGCTCGTTGTCAATGGCGACCATCAACGAGGATTCCGCGGGCGTGTACACGTGCACGCCCGCCAACAGCTTCGGGTCCATGGGCCCTTCTGGAGCCACGCAGGTCCTTCTGCAGGTTTGAATTGATTGCGTTTAAATAGCTTTTTTGTAGGTACCCAAAGCACTTTACATAGTGAGTAGCACCCACCTGGGTGATGTACAGCGGCCAGTATGCGCCACAAAGCTCACCACACTGGAATGATGAAACTATCCAATTAGAGACCGGGTGATGATTAGGGGGCCATGTTGGTACAAGATCCAGGGTGGGAATTTGGCCAGGACACCGGGGTTAGCACAACCTGCTCTTGATGTGAGTGCCCTTGGATCTTTAAGTGACCGCAGGGAGTCAGGACCTCGGTTTAGCACCTCATACGAAAGACGTTGCTCTTCGACAGGACAGAGTCCGCATCTCTGTCCTGGGGCCTTGGGAATATTACATAGACCAGGACCAGCCCTGCTTAGCTTCCAGAGTAGCCAGTATTGCTAGGCAGGTAGCCATGGTGCTGGAATGCACAATACAATACGATACGAATACACGATTACTTAGTACAACGACACAAGACAATAGATCATAAAATAGAATAGAAGGAGGACAAAATGCAATACATACATACAAATAAAATATTATAATAGATATTACAGATAATAGATAATACATATATTACGCTGGAAAAATATCAAAAATATCACACTTGTGATGCCATAAAGATGGCATCACATGTGTAAAGGAGTGATTTCAGAGGTTCTGCCAGCATATAGTCTGTTTAAAATGGTTTGAAACGGCCACACTGTGGGGTTGAATTACTCACATAACATCCCCAGGACTGGGCACCAGCCTATAGAAATCACCGTCTAGGCCAGTAAGTGGCGGTAAATTATACGTTAAAGTGTATTCACTCTAGCGCATTAAATGTCCTCGGTAATCGACCGGCAAATGCGGCTGTCACAGTGAATTAAAACCTCCACAAAAAAACTGACATTTGCGGCGACCTTTAGCCGCCGTGCGTGGGCCCTTTGGCGCGAACAAAAGTCAACCTACGACTTATCGCACCGGAGCCCCGATCGAGGAATTAATTGTGCAGCTAATTCCTCCGTCATTAGGATAATCTTGTGCCCAGGCAGGGGTAGCGGCAGCAGTAATCAGTCTCTAGGAGATGATGTCGACACCCGGGCCCTGACACCCCGCGATCACTAAAGACCCCACGAGAAGGAACGCTAACCCCTGTGTCCTGACCAAGTCCTCCGCCTGGGTCTTTATACCGACCGGCCCCCCCATAATCATCCCCTGGTCTCTGATTGGAAGGATTCACTCCTCTCCTCTCCAGGGTGATAGCCAGTGTGTGCTGAGCGTTCTGGGTCACACAGGCTGCTGTGCATTTCCTGGGGGGGGGGGGGGCTACACGCTGGTAGTGGATGAGGGGGGCTATTCCCCCAAAGACACACACACACACACACACACACACACACACACACACACACACACACACACACACACCATGTAAAAGGGCTTAAGGTGTCTTAAAAAGGGCTAGATAGACGTAATTAATAATTTTATTATTCTCATTATAATTATTGTATACACACACACATACACACACACATAAAGGGCTTTGGGTGTCTTGTAAAGCTAAACTAAATGCAATTCACTATTATCATTGAGTTCTTCTGAGTCTGTCCTCTGGTCTGTTCTCCCCAGGGCCCCCCACTGTTCCGCTCATCCCCCCAGCATCAATACCAGCAGGAGATGGGCAGAGCTCTGCTCATCCCCTGCCAGGGAGAGGGGGGTCCAGACACCAGGGTTACCTGGAGGAAGGTGAGGGTCCCAGCTCCTTTTGGGGGGCTGTGTTTGTGTGCATGTGTGTGTTGGGGCTGGATCTGTGTGTGTGTGTGTGTGTGTGTGTGTGTGTGTGTGCATGCGTGTGTGTAAGTAAATAGTCTGTTTGTCTAAGTGTGACATGAATAACATAATATGCATGGACACCTGCATGTGCATGCATATTATGTTATTCATGTCA
>JAOPJO010000078.1:4184825-4198390 GCA_027123675.1 Molva macrophthalma | reverse complement strand
CTCTCTCTCTCTCTCTCTCTCTCTCTCTCTCTCTCTCTCTCTCTCTCTCTCTCTCTCTCTCTCTCTCTCTCCATCCTGTTGCTTTATTTCTCTCCCTCCCTCCCTCCGTGTGTGAGTCTCAATCAATTCACCCTCCCCCTGTTTCTAAGTTAACCTTCATGCTGTGTCCATTCACGGCTCCTGTCCCGTTCCTGTTTCCTCTCGTAACGTAGGTCACTTCCTGCGGGGCAGCCCCTGGTCATTTTCTCCTTAGTCAAAATGCCCTCACATCTATTTCAGAACGATTGCGCTGTTCTCCCACTCAACCCCCCACCCCCACCACACAGTTCTCACCTATTTATTTTCGGACTCACTACTCACGGACTCTTTTTCTGTTCCACTTCAATCATTTTTCTTCACTTTCTACAAGCGTGGTTCTTTTCGTGCACAGTATACGCACTAAACAAGGTAAGATGAGTTGGAATGCCGCAGTGAATTTGCCTAATAAAGTGTCGCTGCCTTCGCCGTCTGATGTGTTTGCATTTCATGTCATCATGCTAGTTCCAATATCTTTACAGCTACCACAAAGTCCCTTCCCAAGCATCGGCTCTGTCATTGATAACAAACAAAATACTCTGAAATAAAATGAATGGTTTCTGCACTCGCTTCATGCAATAGATCTTGAAGATGTTTATTTATTTATTTTACCTTGACATTGATGCAAAGAAGGCTACTGAATTAATAAAAGGCCCAAGTTGGCACCAAGGAGGAACACATTTCCCAATCATTTTGGCTGTCACACTTTATGCTCAAACAAATAATTTAAGAATAACAACTTCAACTGCTTTCCTCTGTGGATTCCTGGCGTCTAATTGCTTTTGACGCCAGGATGGAATGTTGCTTTTTCTATAGAAGATGGTAAAACGAATGGGCTGGGAAGCAGAATAACAATGTCTAAGATTGAACTGATGAATACAGTTATGAATGTAATGGAAGACTTTTAAGATCTAGAGGCAAACCCATTCAGGTCAAGGTGGTTTAACGGTTTGAACTGATGCCTTAAATGTAATCCTGAAATGTAATCTGTAAAAGTAATAACAAAAAGAATTCAAAGAATATAATCCTTTACAGTAATCCATAAAATTACTGTAATTCCCAATTTCTGAATTATAAATGGAGTCAGTTGTTGTTAACCATTAAGAAAAACTGCCTCCATTTTCCTCCTCTGAATCACCCACCCCCGCTTTCTACTGCTCTCCTGGTGTCAAATTGCTTTTGAAGCACCCTGTGATGTAATTTTAGGTAAGAGTGAACTTGCTTCACTCATATACGGGCCTTTTACAGTGACAAGAGATACCAGCACCTTTCAGTTGAGAGTGAGGTAACAGAAGTAGGCTACTAGTACTGACTGCTGTGGCTAAGAAGGTTGTAGGTTCAAATCTGTCATCGGTCACTATTTGGAGGGCAGGTTTTCATATCTTCCTACCTCCAAAAGCATTTTGTCACAAACCAAAAATGAAATCTAAAAATTTTAATCCTGAAATGTAGTCCAATAATGTTGTCCTTAATGCTTATATATTAAAAGCGAATGAAGCATAGAAGATGGACTAGATTACTATGGCAACAGGGCCTTTGTAAAGCAAAAAAGTGAGTTGTTTAAAGTGTTTGGTCCTTGGTTAAATACCCACACAACCATGCTTTGTGGGATTACTTTTTTGTATGTATATACGTATGTAAGTATGTATGTATATATGTAAGTATGTAAGTATGTATGTATGTAAGTATGTATGTATATATGTAAGTATGTATGTATGTATGTATGTATGTATGTATGTATGTATGTATGTTTGTATGCTAGCATGTTTGAACATACGTACGTAGGTACGTACGGAAATATGCCATGCATGCAACAGGCGTGTATGTATGTTATGTATATATAAAATAAAATAATCCTTCATTAATCCCACAGTGGGGACATTTGCAGTGTTACAGCATCAAAAGGTTTATAGAGCAATAGCAGAAAGCATCAATAAAAAAGCATGACATAATCCAAAGTAAAATACAGTAAATAAGTAAACAGACTCAACGGTTGAGTTCACATTATTGCACGTAGGGAATATTGATATCGCACAGTTTAGTGTACATTGATATTTCCCATGAGTGAATGAGTCAGTGGTGGTGTGGGTGGCCCACTGGGAGCAGTGTTGGTTGTGGAGTCTGACAGCAGCAGGAAGGAAGGTGCTGCGGTGTCTCTCCCTCACACTCGGCGGGTGAAGCAGCCTGTCACTGAAGGAGCTGCCCAGTGCTGTCAGAGTGTCATGCATGGGTGGGTGGGGCATGTTCTCCATCAGGAAGGATAGCTCCCCCCATCCCTCTCCTTTCCCACACCACCTCCGCTCGGTTCGAGGGGGCATCCCAGGACAGAGCTGGCGAGTCTCTGAACCAGGCCTGTTAAGTCTCTTCCTACCAGCTGTCGAGATGCTGCTGCCCCTGCAGACCACTCCATAGAAGATGGTGGATGCCACCACAGAGTCAAAAAGCCAGGGCGGTTCCCTGCCTGGGCCCCGATGCTGCAGAAAACCATGTTGGACTCACAGTCCCACATCCTCACATACTGTGATCGGTTGGTGCGGTAGACCAGGATCCACGCTGCGAGGTGGTGGTCCACCCCCGTGCGCCCCCAACCTGTCCCTCAGAAGCGTGGGCTGTATGGTATTGTAAGCACTGGAAAACAAACATGATTCTCACAGCGCTCCCAGCCATTTCCAGGTGAGAGAGGGATCGGATGTAGGAGGTAGATGACAGAGTCATCCAAACCCAAAGCCAGGTTGATAGGCGAACTGTAGCGGGTCCATTGATGGGCTCCTCAGGGGGCAGAGAGGGACAAGGACCAGACCTACAGATTTCTGCCAAATCCACAGCTGTGGCCCTGTACCCAGCTTCAGGCTCAAGCAGAAAATGTGCTGGACTGAAGCCATCTGGCACTGCAGCCTTTCTCTAGTTGTTTCATCACCTGGTTTCTCGTGAGGGACACATTGGGGCAGGGGGGCTGTATATGCTGGTAGGGTATGGGTATAAGACAAGGAAATGCAGTGGATGTGCAGGGTGGCTGTGTGCTTGACATTGAGGGAAGGGGTGTGGAGGTGAGGGTGGGGCAGTGAACAGGGGGTGCAGACGACAGACGACGGTGGGGGTTTCAGCAGGGAGGACTGGACAAGGGGAGGGGCAGATGACTGATCCAATCTATTGAAGAAAAAGTTTCTTCAATAGAAAACCGGTCATTCTCCCGCTTTCGGTCCCCTATAGGCTGGGAGTTCCTTGTAACCAGAGATGGTTTTAACACCCCTCCAGACTCCACTGGCGTTGTTCTGCTGCCACTGATCCACCCTGTTCCTCCCTTAGCAGTTTTTTTCCCTCCCTGATCCTCCCCCTAAGCTCCCTCTGAACATTCTTCAGCTCCTCCTTATTTCCTGACCTGAAGGCCCTCTTTTTTAACCTTGAGGAGAGCCTTTACGCCAGAAGTAATCCCTGGTTTGTTGTTTGCAACACACTGCACAGTTCTGGCGGGTTCAACATTCTCCACACCGAAGTTTATATCATCTGTTATACAGTGTGTGAGCCTCAGAGCCTTCAGAGCCTCATCAGCCTTGTCGGACCATCCTTTCACATTGCGAGGGACAGCCGCCTGTCTGCGTATATGAGAGGTTTGTACACAGGCAGGAGGTGCAGCAGGTTGTTGGAAGTTCATCCTAGGGGAGGGAGAGGTGATGAGTTATATGCCTCCTTGGTGTTGGCATTCAATAAATCCAGGTATAGTCTCTGGTATAGCAGATCACATATTGAGTTAATGTGGGAAGAGTGGAGGATGGAGATGCATGATTAAAGTCACCAGAAATAACGAGGTATGCATGTGTGTATGTATGTATGTATGTATGTATGTATGTATCTATGTATGTATCTATGTATGTGATGCATATATGTATGTATCATCATAATGTATGCGTGTATGTATGTATGTGTGTGTGTGTGTGTGTGTGTGTGTGTGTGTGTGTGCATGTATGTATGTATGTATGTATGTATGTATGTATGTATGTATGTATGCATGCATGTATGTATGTATGTATATGTATATATGCATGTATATGTATGTATATATCATCATAATGTGTGTCTGTCTGTCTGAATGGCGGTAGGGAGGTAGGGAGGAGAGCAGCGGGGCATGAAGAAACGATGAATGACATGATATTAGAGGTTTCTCATACACACCAATCTGTCACTGGGGCGTTCATCCATAATGATTATGGAAACCAATTGTTAAATCTGACCTTTTGTTCAACTGTCATTTGTCTGGAACTAACATAATACATTCCAAATACCAACCACGCATTATCAGAGTCTGTGTCTGATTGAATATTTATTTATTTTTGTTTGTTATTGTTGTTTGTTATTTTGGTGTTTTGATGGGGGAACATTGGAACAAAAAAACTGTAATCAACAGGCTGGTCTAATTTGTGATATGTCTTTCAGCATTGTATAGACATTTTTGTGTATGCTTGTATTTCTGTTGATGGCGGTTATCGAAGATTTTGCATAATTAATCATTCAATATTGACTGTTGACCGATAAGGGACCGCTAATAAATATAGCATAAACAGATTATGTTTCCCGAGTTTCTGCAGAAGCTGAATGAAATGTTTACGCAGAACCAAATAAAAATGATTAATGATGAGTGTACTTGATTTATAAATTGTTAAGGCAATAATAACAACAGGCAACGTCTTTAAACGATGGATGGATGGATGTTGGATGGTTACATGATGCATAATGATGATAATGATGATACATTCATACTACATTCTGGATATTTTAATACTATATGCATGGATAACATGCATGCAGAAAGATAAAGGGCTGGATGATGGATGGTTGGACAGATTAATGAGAGAGATTCATGGAGTGTAGTGTAGTGTTTATGATACAAATTGAGTTTTTTTACAAAATAAAAAGATCAATCACTGTCCACAAGAGAATAAACTCTTGTGTTTGGAAACGGGTGAACTTGTTGAAATGTTTTCTCGTGTTTCTACTTGTTCTGCTGCTGTTGTTACTGTTGTCTCCCACTGTTGCTATAAGTAGAATGCTTTGTTGTAAGTATTAATGTTCACGCGTCTTTGTGTTTCTGTGAATGTTTGATCCTAAGCCCTTGGTATATTAGTTTCTCAGATATTTCATGTATGCTTTGGTCTTTCTTAAATCACTTTTAAGAAAGATAGCCCCTGTTAAACTAATGTATGGCAGTGTAAATGTTTAATGCAAATAGATAGATTAGAATAGATTAGAATTCACATTAGATTAGATTAGAAAAAATACACAACACCTTAGTGTAGTAGTGGGAAATCAGGTTAGATTCCTATGTGCTTGTGTGTTTAAGACTTTAAGGTTTTTCCATGGTTGATTACTCCCCGATCAAGTGAGCAAAAAAAATAGAAAAAAGATGATGTGTCTGTCTCCATAGATCAAAATCTGAGCAGAAGATGTCACTCACACCTCAGACTTTGACTGATTACCTCAGACTGACTGATTACCACGCCTCCCGTAACGGGGGTTGGTACGTCCTGCCTCTTGTTGCAATTGTGGTTTGCCACATGTTTTGGGGTCTCCGGGTCACGTGCAGCTTGTTGAGGCCCAGGAGGTGCAGCGTTGGGTTGCTGGAGATTGAATGTCCTATGCAACAGCGGCTAGAGGCATAGAGGCATTGGTGAGGGCAGCTGAGGGTGGCGATTCCCCTGTTGCTTCACGTACCGCTGATGGTATGTGAGGGTACTACAGGTGGTATGTGGGATTTCATTCTGGAAATAGAAACATGTACCATGATTGAAATAATGCTAATAGATCATCGAAAATAAATGTATTATAAACATTGTTAAGTAAATATAGTATTATGGCTTGTTATTATTTAAAAAATGCTTTGTGTATTCCATCATATATTTTCCATTGATATTTATTTCATTGATTGTTTTGTGTGTTTGCTAAATGAAGCATCGTTGCTGACTTTTTCTTCCCACTTGCTGTGACCTTTCTGCAGTAATAATTTTGTATAAATGGTGCGCTGGCACTCTTTTCAGCAACTGTGTATTTATAAATGTTGACCTTTTGCATATGAGGTGGTCCGCGAAAGGTCTTGATGACAATTTAGTGGTACACCTAAGGTCAAAGGTGGTTAACCACTGGCCTATGGCATGACATGAGCTGTTTCGGCACTTGGACAAAATGATGTTGATGGTGGCTTTGGAAAGATGCCTGTAACCATATACAGGCCAATTGCTCTGAACTCTGTGATGTGTATAATTATGGAGAGGATGGTTAATGATAGGCTCACTTATTTTCTTGATGGAAGGGGATTGTTGTCTGAGTAGCAGAGTGGGAATCGTAGGGGTCGGTCCACAATAGGGAGGTTCTTGTGGCTGTGTTTCTTAATATTGAGAAGGCTGATGATATGTTGTGGAGGGATGGCCTGTTTCTGAAACTACAGACATATGGTGTTCATGGTCTGGTTTATAATTGGATTCAGGATTTTTTTAAAGGGTCGGAAAATTCCGCTCAGGGTTGAGGGCTTTCAGAGTCAGAGTTTGTGCCCATTGCTAATTGAACTCTGCAAAGGGGGTGTGATAAACCCAACCTTATTTAACATAGTGATAAATTACATGTTTAGCTGTGTTGGTCCTGCCATTTAGTGTTCATTGTACACATATGTGGCGCTATGGAAGCGGGGTCTGAATCCATAATATTTGACACTGCAACTGCAGAGGACTCCAGTCGTAGTTGAAGGGTGGACTCGAGATTGGGGGGTTGTAAATCTCAGCGTCTAAGACACAGGTGGTGGTGTTTTGAAGGAATAGGGTCTTGGGGAATCGGGGCAAAAATTGGGGAAAAGATTGCCCTGTGCACTGTTTTCACAGTGGCACTTCTTTTTGTTGAGAATGAAGAATCACATTATAAGCAGTTTGAAAGTCTTGTCAAATAGGGATCTGATAACCACTGCCTTAAGAGAAGATCATTTAGATTGAGTGCAGCAGAAAATAATGTAATTTATGGCTAGCAATTTCCCAAAAATAAACATTTGTGAACCTACAATATGTCCTATGAATGTATGAGGATAAAAAGCCAAGAACAAGAAAGCATTGTGTGGCTGTATCTCCTCCTATGCATCTCCTACAACTCAAGCAGTGAACCACAGAGCTTTTTGCTTTTTTGGGACTCAGAAAGATGTTAAGGTTTGCCATAGGGTCAGATGTTGTATGTGCTAACAAGGTTGAGGTCCTGTTCACACCAGTAGAAGGACTGGCAGGACAACCAGTAGCCCAAAGTTATGCACCCGTGGGCCAGCTCTGGAATTGCCATGGACGCACTTCCTACCCAGATCAGCATAGCTTAGGTCAGTGTTAAGTTTGTGTTTCTGGTACCAAGCCATACAATGAAAAGGATTGACGGAGCCATGAAAAGTTATGTTCATTAAACCTACACAGGGTGAAGCATTGTATCATAAAGTTTTAAAGTTATGCCACCCTTTATTTAGGGTGGCAAAACTTTGACCATCAAGGAACTAAAGAATTCAGAATATAAATGTATCAATAACAAGGGCTTAATTTGGGAGATGAATGCACTCCTGAAAATAAGAGGTTGAGATATTTTGAACATCTGTGAGGTGAAATATTTTATCAACGACATGATGATTTTTATTTGTACTAAATTACTAAATTAAAACAATCAAAATAAAACTATTTCATATTGGAAGAACAGGATTTCTTTGGTATCAGCAGTGAAAAAAAAAGTTTTATATTGTGAAAAACTTAAATAAAGTGATCCAATCCCTGATGTTGGCTACCCCATCTCCTGAGGCATAAATCACAGGGTATTGGTAAACATAATTACGCCAACACACTCTACCTCACCACACTTTCAAATACCTTGGCAAACCACTGGTCTTATTCCTATATCATATTTGTCCCTCTTAAGTAAAAATCTTACATTTAAATGATGGCCAAGGATGTATGGCCCTTACTTTTCGAGGAGGAATTTAAAAGAAGGCTACCGGATTGAGGTATAACAACATTATACCTCGCCAGTAAAGACGCCATCAGAAGAAAAATAAAGTAATCACACTTTACATGATAAACACCATCGCAGAGTAACACAAGCGCTCATTGAGTTGAGCAGTAATGAGTTAAGGTTAAAATGCATTGACTCTGGGATTTGAAATCATTCATGCTTAGAGGTTAAATCACTTTCACATCATCAGCGTACATTATCATCTATTGATACAATATTGAACCACTGCAAGACATTGAAAGGTCAAGGCTGTATGGAGAGATTTGTCTCATAATTATTAATACTAATAGGAGTCAACCTGTGTCTTGCAAAAGTAAACTTTTGTCTTGTAAATTGTGATTTGAAAGAATTTGCCATGATTTATACAAATGATTCCATATTTATGAATCCCAAGTTTTACATTTTGCACAAACACCATAATATGATATCAACGCCGTATATATTTAACGCCACTTGTTTATTCGACACATTTGTTTTATCAGTTGAGTGGTTCTTTCTATTGTGCGCACACAGCATAGCAGTGTGACCTGAAAGATCATAATCACTTCTCTCGATCAGCTTGTTAGCGTTATGTAATTACACACAGGTTCATCCGGAGGACATGGAACAGTATTGAGTAGGAGGATGATGATGATGTTGATGTTAGCGTGGAGGGACAGTGACTATTGAACAGCCAAGGACATCGTGGTCTAACAGAAAATATTCTTTCCTCACAGTAAGTCGTCCGTAAAGACAAAAGACGTCAAGAAATGTTTCTTACATATTCCAGCCTACATGTTTGTACTTTAGGTTGCTAATTTGATATAAGAAATATATATTCAAATGTGGCCCCCTGACATACAGCCGTGTAGGCTGGTGCATTATCAAAAAAGTGTGTAATCCACTTGTCCACCTTGTCCTCTAGATGCCATTCCTTTGATTGACAGAAGCAAGGAAAAATGTCTCTTTCAGCTTAAAAGGAAATATAATTAACTTAATGGTGTTAGAAATATTAAAGTGAATTACAAGGTGACTTGGATAGATTTAATAAAGGGAGGAGTGTTTTAAATGACACTTCCACAAGCAGTTAGAAACTCATGCGCCCGACAGTTTGACACACTGTCCGCAGTGGGTTTGTATGACAATTATGGGCCTTATTCCCGTAGCGGCCATCTTGGTTCTTAATGCTTACCAGGTGGGGGAACTGCATGCAGATTTCAGCATTCTGTTCCCTCCACCTAGCTAGTGTTTAGAACCAAGATGGCTATGGCCTATAGTTATTACAGTCAGCTTGCATGGTATTTCCCGTAAGCATCGACATCTGCGATAATAACGCCAACAGCGGGGCTCCTGCCGCATTAAACTGTTCCATGCGTGCCTGGTCGTCATGATGGCCAATTTATGTTTGTGTCACACAGCGTAATAAGTTGGCTCTGCCTCTGGCTATTTTCGCCTACTATTTTCTTTCTTTATTTTAAGAATAACTAAGCTGCTCTTTTTACTGACAGAAGCAAGGGGTAAAAAATGTCTTTCAGCTTTAAAGGAATTATGATTTACTAAATGGTATGAGAAATTTTTAGTGGAACTACACCCTGTGACTTGGATGGATTTAATAAATGGCGGAGTGTATTTTCGGTCCCTTTTCTCTGGAGAAAACTGAATAATGAGGCATTAGCAGAGTAGAATCCCCTCCCCACTCTCCGCTGCAGCAAAGTTTACATTTGGTAATGAATTAAGGCCCCGTGTGCTATTAAAATGGGACTTTTGCTGACATCTCCATAAGCTTGTGATAAGCTATGCCTAAATCAAGAAAAATGCAGACAAGGCACATCGCATTCCAAGTAAAAATCCCAGCGAGATGGAGAAGGGGAACTTTCCTTCGAAGATAACAGCAGGTGTAATATTATTTTCATGCCATTGTATTCGTTATGTCGTCATTTCGTCTTATCTTTGACAGCATCTTGGGTGGTCCCTCACATAAAGCTAGACGAGGAGAACAACGTATAGTGAAATAAATAAAATATAGAAATACAAACATGTCAAGCTGTCGTTTGCAAATCGCTAGTGGCAAACTTTAATAAAGAATATTTTTCAAAAGGTTTAAATGCAGTTGAATAAATAAAGGCAGTTAGTAACCAGGGGAAACACCTCAGGTCCTCTGAACCTTGACACACCTGGATTTAGTACGGCTCAGCTGAATCCTGAATCCTTCATTTCTCATTGTTCTCTGACAAGCCAAGTATTTTAATGTTAAACAAAACAACCCTAAAGTTAGCATGCTAGCAGGGTTGCAGCAGTAGGAGAGCAATTTGGATTAGGGGGGGTTGCCGGTTCCAATCCTGGGTTCTTGTTTTAAGATGCCCTTGGGCAAGGCGCTCAACCCCGAAATAGTTTTGGTACCAAAATTGACAACGCCGTTGGTTGTGTGTGTGTGTGTGTGTATTTGCATGTGCAAGCGTGGGCAACTGTGACAGTAGTTTTGAGTGGAAAAACACAAATCCACAAGAATGTGTTATAAATAGGGTGTACAGTCTCATTACACTTAATATGTGTGATAGAACATCGCAATAACACAGATTACAATTCAGCCGGCGGGAAGGAACCAATAAAGCAGTGTACATGACATAAGCCTCTCATTCATTTTATTTTCTGGGAAATACTGTCACAGGATAAGATTAAACATTACCTCTGTGGAGGTTCTTCTTCCTGTTGGGAGGTCATGCAGGCACAACACAGCTGAAAATCCCAAACCCTTCATTTTGACTTCAGACTTCATTCATTTCAACCAATCAAGTACACATTACATAAAAATTGAGGCATGATATTCTGGGGCAGAGTAAACAAAAAACAGATTTTCTAAAGGTAATACATCAAGATTGGATTAACTTGCACATGTTCTAAGTTAAACTTGAAGTTCTCCCCAATGATTCTATATATATTTTTTTATTATCATTTTGACTGCTTCTATGTCACGACCAGCGCTGGCGGGGAAGCAGGACCAAAAGGGATATGATCCATATGCAAGGGACTGCAGATGGGAGTGGCAGGATACGTGAAGCGAGGGGAGGAGTCTAAGAACATCTGGTGGCCACGGGTAGAACGAAAGCTGAACAACATAAATAACAGAGTTAGACTATGACATTTGAAGGTTCTTTCGAGGTAGCCAATGCTACGTCAAGGCTGAACGTGTTCCTGAATTAATTGCACTTATCCTCCACACATTTCTGTATTCCAATGGTTGTTGACAATCATTTGACAAGACCCTGAACATGTTTTGTGGTTGTAGCCCAATATTTGTAGTGGTTTTCTCTTTGTAACTTGGATATGCAGTTACACAGTCAGTGTTTTTATCTCCATTACAATCATTTGTACTGTGAACCTTGAGGACACTTTGAAATATTGACAGCACCACATATTGTTTTGAGGAAACCCTGAAGTAGTACTTTGACCGAAGTAGGATGGCAAGAAATTACAACAGCAACACAGGAAGAAGGAATGGCGTCAGGACAGACATAAAGTAAGAACATAAACAAGCAAGCCAAATTAAATACAAGACGCAAGATACAATATATGACATAACGATCGAAACCTAGTTGTTATAGAAAAAGCAGCACTGTATCAAATTAATATATATGTGCAACTCAACACAAAATTTAGTGTTTCACAAACTCAGCCTTGATGCAGCCGGTTTGAGAATTAGCAGTCTGCTACGTGCCTGCCAGCGCTAGCACTGAACTGGCCCATAAAACTAAACAAAGTAGCAAACAGCCCAGTTATATATGGCGTGAGGGCGAATATTTCTTCGATGTCTGTGTTAAATAAAAGGTTCAGACACCCCCCACTTCCCCAGGTCATCCCCGGAGAGCTGTACACTGAAAGGAAGAAAATATGCTACTCACTGAAAGAGCTGTTTTAGCTACAAAGGAAAATCATAAATGTCACTCAATTGCTGCCAAGGGATAAAATGACAGGGTTAGGACCCTTAATATGATAAGTGTACTGAATTTATATATTTATTTTCTGTCTGTCTGGTTAAAATGTGTGTAGTGTATTTGGTTTTTTTTATGAAAGAAAATGTTATGAAATCATCCAACATGAAAATATGTTTTAAATGTACTATTTTAACTTTAACTTTTTACTTTTTACTATTTTAACATTTTTAATCATTTTCTTGATTAAAAATGTTTTTCACACAATTAACCAAATCGTTTTCAGGACTGGATGAGCTGAGACAAAACCACATCGACAGAACTGATTAGAAATCAAAACACAGAATCATAGTTGGAGTAGTGAATATTCAGTTGACACCATTGATTAAAGACACGGCTTGTACAACTATTATCATTTGCTATTACTGTCTCAGAATAACTTCCTGCCTGAATAGCTTTTTTTATGATGTTTTATGATGAATTTTATGATGTTTTCATAGCAACGCTATTGTTGTAATCATTTGTTTTAGTTATCAGTGGCCACATCTTTTTTTTTCCATAGTCTACAGTTCAAGTCCCAAAACTGGACGTACATTTATGTATATTCCAGTATTATGCTACACTATGGGTGACATGGGCCAGACTCAAATATGAATAGGATATGCACAATGTGTGATTTTATTGAAGTGGCATAGAATTGCTAATTTGGTTCTAAATCAATCACAGATGAGACTGTGTGCTTGAAATGGGTTTGTTTTTTATCCTGCTTTCTGTCGTTTGAAGACGGCAAAAAATATCTATTCATTCAAATGCCTTCCCGTCTCACCACAGATGTGTTATATCACACACAAATTACTCTGTCCTTTGTGTACATCCTTATTTTGTAATTAACTTGCACGAACACTTAAACAACATGAATTTAAATGCAAAAAATAAATAAAAGCACACATGTTAAATATAAATAAACCCACAACTGTCTTCCTTAATCTCCAGGGCTCCTCATTTCCCAAATCTCGGTCGCCGTGCAACAAAAACGATTCTGAAGAAGAAAAGGGAAAAAAACGTTCTCAATTCAGTAACGTTTATGTAATCAAGAGGGGAGGTTAATTTGCATATGAGCGTGCATGCGGGGGTGGCAGTAAGTCACTCCTCTACATTACTCTATTCTATGCTACAGTGTTTCCTTCCCAACCTGTCTTGTTTTGTGCAGCCCTCAAAAACCCCTTCATCGACACCACACCACAAAAGTTTTCCTTTTAACTAATATTATCATTAGCACCAGTATTAATACTGTAGTGCCCTAGGAACTAATATTATACTATTATCATTAGCACCGGTATTAATACTGTAGTGCCCTAGGAACTAATATTATACTATTATCTTTAGCACCGGTATTAATACTGTAGTGCCCTAGGAACTAATATTATACTATTATCATTAGCACCGGTATTAATACTGTAGTGCCCTAGGAACTAATATTATACTATTATCTTTAGCACCGGTATTAATACTGTAGTGCCCTAGGAACTAATATTATACTATTATCTTTAGCACCGGTATTAATACTGT
>JAOPJO010000078.1:4131015-4141357 GCA_027123675.1 Molva macrophthalma | reverse complement strand
CCCCCCCCCCCCCCCCCCCCCCCCCGGAACTGATGACTCTGTAAATTGCGGTTGATGTTTGGCAAGGGAGGAAGATGGTCGACCGCTAATGGAGGTGAGGGAGGAGGCAGGGTTCCCACGTCTGGTTCTTAGGAGCTAACGGCTTTATTTATAACCTTTCTGCTGCACCTTATCCGATACTCACTTTTCCCTTCCACTTTGGAATTTTCTTGCCATTTATTTATTCAGTTCTTGGCTCTTAGAGTCGATAATTACACTCTTTTCACAAAAACACTTAAACCCTCTTCTTTTTACAGCCAAAATAGTTTTTTTCCTTTTGTATGTATGTGAAAAATGTGACTGACAGCAATGCCTTTCTCTAACGTTTGTGCGCACTTATTGATCGTCATTCTTGCCCTCTCCACTATTTCACTTCCATTCATGTTGGAAATGTGTCAAGTTCATGCTTAAGCCAAGGTCATCTTTAGCAGTTACCTACAGTAAATGCTAATACTTGGCAAATGTGGCTTAGAATCTTTTGCTCCCTTCCAACTATTCCAATACAAAGACTTTGTATAGCCTAGCTTTAGTTAGATGCCCAGGTTTGCTACAAGTAAATAAAGACACCTTAATTCATTCAAAAATGATACTGAAAGTTTGGAAAGAGCCAACATATATGTAATGAAATATAAAATATGAAATTAATAACATTATCATAAATGAGCATATCCAAGAGGGGTATTTTCGGTTATTCATATGATTCATCCATTCAACTCTATCCTTTTAATGAGCAATTTTGTAAGGTAAGGAATGGTGAGAGAGAGAGAGCTAGAGCGAGACATAGAAAGAGAGAGAAAATGGGGACATCATGGCTCAAATTGGTTTCCCTCTATTCCAGTTTAGTACCATATTGAAACAAAGAGTTTTCCCTACAATTGGACCATGAAAACGGGGACGTCTGGTCACCCTAAGGTTAGTTGGAGCGCAACTCCTCCGCAAACAAGGAATCGTTTGTAGCTTGGAAAGCTACATTTTCAAAGCCTTTCAGAGCCTTTTAAAGAAGTCAGAATTTCCTGTCTGTGATTGATAAAGCACTATGTTACCTAAACTTAGTATAGAATATCACTGCTTTGCGTTAAGTAGTTAGTATATAGAGCCAAGCAGGTACTTATGATTTGGGTTTGATTTAGTTGCGTTATGGCTTTTTTTTCTACTAGCACTTTTGTCCGTGCCGAGATGAACCTGTAATGCGTTTCCATCACCAGTTTATACACGCCGAGCCGCGCAGAGCCGCGCCCCAGATGGACCCTCTCTCCGAGGTCGGGCCAGAGTGAGCCCGACCCGCCTCCGAGCGGGGGCTGCGGTGATGTCAGCCCTGGTTGCTGTTCGGAGCGAGAAGTTGTCTCTCAAATTGTAGGAATATAGACCTATAAAAATACAATAAACGGTATGTTCTTGTGTATGAGACGCATCGCCATGCACGCAGAGTATGGCCAGAGTTCTCAACAGCTTCATTTGTTGTTATTTGTTCGTTCCTATGACTATATAAGCCTAATTTAAAAGGGTAATGGAGGTTTTTGATAGAAGCGCTCCGCAGTGATTTTAGTTTGACAATATTCGGTTGCAAAACAAAATAGCTTGTTGAAATAGTACAGATTTATTCAGATTCGTTCTGGTCTAAAGACTGGATATTGGTCAACATTTCACACTTTTAGATCGCTGAAATTGATATTCAATGTGTTTTTTCCTTATATCAAGCACATTGTGTGGCACTCTGGAAAATATGTTTGTAACATTGTCCAATGTGTTAACAGGACTAATATGAAATAAATCAGCTCTCAATGAGTTATTGAGATTAAGAAGCAAAAAAGGGGGAATATTGAACATCAAACTGAATTCATCATCACGGATATCATTTTGTGTGTGTTCCGTCTGTCTGAGACAACCCAAAGATATTAAATGTCTCTTAAACAAATCAATAAAACGTTACGGTAAGCTATAATATACAACTAAAAGGCTACAACAAGGGTGTGTGTTGTTGACTCAAGACAAGCGCGTCACCAGTTAAGGCACAGCAAGTCGAGCCGGGCCAGTATTGTATAGTGGAAAAACGCCATTATAGTCGCATTATTGTTGGATCATACACACAAAGTGAGAGAACAAATCAACAAAAACAAACTTGTAACTGCAACTTATACACTTTTCATGTATTTATATGAAGCTAAAATGTCATAAGGAAAGTTTGTGTCCCAATAATATTCAGGAGATTTTTCTGAGAGAGAGCCTGGGTCTATTTTATATTCCAGCTGACAGTTGATGCTGTCAAGAATGATCAGTTGGCACATCACACAGCTGGGGGCATTGCGCCTTAATTAAAGCTTTATCCGGGGGATTTCCTCTTTTCCAAGATACCGTCGAACACACGCCAGTACGAGGGAGAAACTGGGCATATGACAACTCTCACTAGAAGAACAAAGCAAGAAAGGAGTGGAGGCATTCCGGTAGACTGAAGACGTGAACCGATCTGTTCCAGTTTACAAAAGGTTGATTGCGTTTTCTCTTTAACAAACATATCAAACATTCCTCTGGACTAAATGTCTCTTTAAATTAACAACAATGATGGTTGGGGGGGAAAAAACAAAAACTACTAGGTTTCGATTGTCCAAAAAAATTTGACATTTCGTTGGTATTTCAGGGCTGGTTTGTCTTGAGTGTTCTCAATGGGTTTTTCAAAATGCTGTCTTCGCAGCATTGACTCAATCATAGCATCGCTATTCATTCCGTTGCCGTGCTAGTGAATAGGTGCTTAGTTGGGTGTGCACTTGCTGTTATGAATCACAGTTAGAGGGTACTCTCACAGCAGGGCGACTGGGGCGCATCAATCCAACCGGAGTTCTTCCAACTCTCAACCGCTGTGCTGTTGTTCCTGTTCCTCACGTGAAACTAATCCTCAAAGGGTCTAGTGTGTGTGCATGTGTGTGTGTGTAGGTACATGCATGTGTCCGTGCGCGTGTGTGTGTGTGTGTGTGTGTGTAGGTACATGCATGTGTGTGTGCGCATGTGTGTGTGTGTGTGTGCGTGTGTACGTGTGGAAGTGTTGTTTGTAGTTCTGATGTGTAGAGTAGAGCTAATCTCTAGCAAATTGCAAATCTAGCAAAACACTTGGGTAGCCTGTGGCTATTAACAAAGTGACAATGAGACAAGCGATCAAATAGACTTGTTTACAATTTAAAAGGTATCGCATGAATACAAAAAAATAAAACTGCTTTTGTTCCAACTCAGCATTCGTGAACAGTGACATTTAGCTCAGGCCTTCTGCTGTTGCGTTAAGCTAAATGGATGTATCATCCGCCACCTGACTTTAGAAGTGGTTTGGACAGTAGCACCTTGCAATAACCCGTAACAGGGGGCAGGATATGGTGTTCGACCCCCAGCTGAAAGGTACTGGGTTCGATCCCCCATGTCCTCCGCCATACCTGTAGGCATCCTTAGGCCTAAGATACCCCTGCTACCCCCTTCCTACTCTTTAATGACATGCATCTGAATTCACTGTGAATTGCTTTGGATAAATGGCTGAATGAATAAAGTAGGGCTGTGCGATATGGACAAAATCTTCTATCACGATATGGGTCATTTCATATCTCGATAACGATATATGTCACAGTATAGTACGTTTTTCTGTAAATTCTATGAAACAAATGTCAAAATAACCACATGCCTTATGAGTACTTTTTGATAATTCAATAAACTAAATACAAATGAAAGGCACTTTCTCTTTTCCTCCTTTTATTTTGAAGTGATGTTGAGCAGAACTCTCACAGATGAGAAAAAGAAAAAAAATAAGTATATTAAACAAAAATAAATATTAAAGTAAACAACACTGTTTCTCGTTTCAGAAATCTCCAATAGACAGCCAATAAACAAAATAAGTACTCGGCGTAACTCGGCTCGTCCATGGGTCCGTTGTTAAAGTGTAAGCGAAGCCCCGGTTTCAGCTTGAATTCAAACACTACATGAGACTTCAAACAAAAGTGTTTTGGGCTGAGAGTTCTGGGAAGGAGGGGGACGTGACCCACGACTACTTCTTTAGTAAACGTCGTTCTGTATGAGCGTTATAAACGAGAAATGTTGTATATGAAATGCTGCCACACACCGTGGGGTTATGCCGAGCTTAACCCTCACGCGGACACCGAAAATAAGCGGCCGTCCAGAACGAGCTTCACGCATCCGCACACTAAAGACTTTCAAACTCGTTTGAGATTTGCTTTTCTTTTCATCGTCTTCCCTTGAATGTAGATCGCACCTTTTTGACTCTTTGTTTTGGTCTCGGACTGTTTGCGGGGACGTTCTGTGTCACGTTCCTCCATGTTTGTTTTTGGTACTCGTTGAGCACATGCAGTGAATGTATAGCGGGGTCACATTGACATAAAAACACTGCCGTGAAGTGAAATAATGACATTTTTCTCTCGTCCACCAATATATATTGTCGTATCGTACCAGTTCATAGTACAGGGGGAGTACTACAGTCTGGAACCTCCTTTAAAGATGATCTGATGACTTGGTGTGACCCCTCCCTATGTAGTACCAGTGTGGACACACTAAACTTTGTTCAAATGTATGTAAAGAATCTTATTCTATTTATGTGACTATGCCACTACAAAATGACCTTGTGTTCAGATTCCATCACTCTGCACTCTGTCTACTTGTCCTTTTCAACTAGGTACTTATTTTTTTGTTGCCATTACATGCAGTTTGACTAAATGGAGTCTGCAAAATGAATGAATGTAAATATAAAAAGGTATTTGGCCCAATAAGTCAAATAAGTCAACATATCAACATCTGGGCTCACTCATGTACACAAGGTGTATTTTTCTCAGTTCTTGTTGTTCAATGAAGCCTAAATTTGACAAAATTGAATCTGACGGGGTGTGTAAATACGTTTTGTAGACTTTTCATTTCTTCCATTACCCAATTGCATTTCTATTATGTGGCTGTTTCAGCTCATTTGCGGCATTTAAATCAAGTTGTGTTTCCTAGGCGAATTCGTGCCTCAATCATTTTGTGTGCGAAAAACAACGTGTGCTGCTTTGATAGCGCTGTGAAGATTGGTCGGCGAGACGGCTAAAGAAAAATAAACCATAGAACCACTCCAGTAAAGAACTTCTATTCCCTCCCTTAGCTGTAACGTGAACAGCAACAGCAAGCGGTTCAACATATACCGTAAGAAAAAGGATAGAAAACCACACTATGTGATATGTGTGAGTGGAATTAATTTGGGCAAATAAATGAATTGGGGCAAATAACCGCTGGGTGAAATAATGTATTTTTAATCAGGTTTATGTAGTGCTATATCACTATGTCATTATATTGTCTTTTACATTACTGAAATGTGCAATCATTTTTGTATGCTAATTTATACCAATATTTCTCGTTTAAGTCTGGGTAAGAAATGATTGTATTATGCAATGTAGATTTTATATGCGTTCATTTTAAAATAAGATCAATAGGTTTATTAAGATAATTATAAGGAGACCTGGCTATAGAAGGAGAATTCAACGATGATACAAAATAAAAATACATATTGCTAGTAAAAGACAAGTGTGGTTTTTTACAGGAAAGATACGAGTTGTACAAGGCCCTAATGCAAGATAAGGAAGCCAAGATATCGAATCTTTTACAGTTTTTATTTTAGGAACAAAGCGTAATCTATGTATTTCAGGGCTGATCATTGGCTTAGATAGTGATGCCGTTTTAAAACCGTGGACATAATCAGTTTCATCAAATCAGGGCCATCATGAATTTTTTGCATAAATAATGTTTTGTTTTTTTTGTGCGTTCAAGGACAGCACAGTGAAGATGGACAGTGAAGTGGGTTGAAAGAGAGGAAATAACATGTAGCATCGGACTACAGGTCAGAATTGAACCTGCGATTGCTACAAGATGTATTTCCTACATGGTTAGCAGCACACTAGCGGTTAGCCCACAGTACCAGCATCAGTTTGAATCCAACTTCAAAAGCCCAAACACAAATCTATACGACTTAATATTACAACAGAGATTAATTTCACCACTAACAGCTATTACAAAACAAATAAATCCTGTTTAACTCCTAACAACACTGTATCTTATCCAAAGACTTACCATATACTTCACATTGTTTCACACTGGGAAACACTTGCAGTGCCACATTTGCAATTCAAAATCCCAGAAAACTGAGGATTGCACCTTCTGACAGAAACACCATGTGGTCCTAATTAGCATTCTGTTCATTAAACCTGCTCGCTATCACACCAACTCCTTGTCCTGCTGACTTTATTATTCTTTTTTATTATTAGCATTACTTTGTCTCTTCGGGAGATCTATTGGAATCTCTGGCCATTCCCAAATGTTCAGACCTTTGAATATTCCTTCGGCTGCTTGTGGTTAAGATATTTATTTCAATGCCTCCGATGTCGCTGGTCATTTTCCCTGAAGTCACATGTGAGGAGAGGAAAGGGAAGAGGCAAAGCAGATAGCTGGGGTTGTATCTTGTATTCATATATACAGTATAGAAATAGGAGCAACTGGCAGAGGAGTTGGATAAGATGCAGAAGAAAAATCATCCTTTTGATCTGACAACCGGCGACACGTTTGTCAATATGGGTGCCAATTATGCCAACAGAAATGATCACCAGATTACCATAAACGAAGGCTTAATATGTATTACATCCTTATTACACCATTCTGTTTATTCCGCTATTTGATTCGGAATTAATATTATGTTATCTGTTGGGAATATACACGATTATCTGAAGCTTGCGCTACAATCTGTTGTACTACAAGTTGTCATACAATCTGTTCATTACAAATTGAATGTGCGCATATCTTACATAACACACAACACAGTGGTATAAAGCGCATAGATAATGGGACATGAGTGACTGTATTTGTTTTTGTTTTCATAAATATAAAATACACAATGATAATACAAATTACAAACATTAGACAATAATGATTTGGTATCAGTTAAACATCATTTCTTCTAAATATTTGTCCGCCACAATCGTTATTTCCAGTTAGGATGTGGGCAGCAGTGCAATTATTTCTCTTCTATTATGTGATGGCTCTTTTTGAGTAAATGAATGTGGATGCAACATGCTTATGGCAAGGACACCCATGTCGTGAGAGAGGATGTGTGAAAAACATTAAATCAAAAATGACCAATTGGTAAACGTGGAAAGAAAGGGATTTAACAAATCTCATTCTTTTCAGATACGGCCGAATAAAATGAATTGAATCAGTCTTGAGCAGGGTGAGTGGTGTGCAGTGGGGTGAGGGAGAGAGAGAAGGCTGAGAGTGTGTGTGTGTGGTCCATGTCGATCTGTTAACAGAAGGGACGTGATTGAGAGCTTACAACAGCACTGTGACCATCTGGGTTCTATGAGAGGGGCTGACCCGGGGATCTCTGAGAGCTGATTCCGACATTTTACATTTAGTCTTTCAGCGGAGACACTCATATCCTAGGAGACTTACGAGTGAGCACAAGCAAAGCTTACAATCCATACTGGAGCAATGCCAAAGATGATAACAGGACCAAGAGTAGCTATAGGAATCAGAGATATAGTATGATATCATGTCAATAATTACATAACATGCAGTCGGAAAAGTAATGGAGGGTGGGGGAAGGGGTTTTCTTCTCTTTTTTTTTAATTTTGGAAGATGTATTCAAGGAATCTTTAAAATCCTGCATATGGATCAGGACAGGGACTTATGAACAGGGGGGACTTGTTGGAAGGCTGTGCGGTAAAGAGAACATCTGGGTTCTCTGGAGAAAGGGAGGCAAGTCTTAATTCTGTCGCGAGGTCATGCCTGTGGAGGGAAAACTGGGAAATAGGAAAAGAGCTATAATAGTTGAACCATCGTAGCGGTTTAGCGAGAGAGGGGAAGTGGGATCTTCTCTGGAGGAGAAGCAGCATGGATTTGCCAAAGCTCTACAGTGGAGGCTGTGTTTGTTTGTGGTATTACTGGAAGCAATGTGTTTTTGGTGCCTCGCTGGGAAGGATGTCAGCTCTCGTGTTTAGCACATTTACAGCTCTAGTTCTGGGGGGGTTGTTGGAACATAAGGATGCATATTTATGATCGCAGTTAGTGGCAAAGGCCCTCTTTAAAAGATAGAGAGCTAGACAGAGCTATGGATCAACTTTGACTCATTGAGAGTTGGAGGGATATATATGAATAGAGGAGAGAGAGGGGAGAGAAACAGAAAGTGAGATAGATAGAGGGTGTAGAAGGTGAAAAGTAAACCTTTTAATATTTTGCTGGGATAGTCATATTGATTCACCTCTATGAGCTCATGCCAACCCGAGCAGAGTTTTTGTTTATCCCTGTAATCTCTAGCAAATAACACAACCATTAAAGGGAAAACATATTGTCGCAGGACAGAGGGACGGTGGTGGGATTCCGTGGGACTTTCATATTGACCGCTTTTTATCTTGCAACCCAAAAATGAGGGTTCCCAGCGTAACCTAATTTCTAATCTCCCTCTGCCTCTACTTATCTTTTTCTCCCCCCCCCACCCCCCCCGGTCTTCTCTCCTGCCACAGGTCCCTGGCTGCCTGATGAGCGGTTGGCACACCTCCCCTTCCCCCTGCTCCTCCTCCTCCTGCAAGCCCCACTGCTGCTGTGCTTCGGCGAGCGCACCTGTCCCAACAGCTGTCGCTGCGAGGGGAAGATAGTCCACTGCGACTCGGCCGGCTTCCTGGACGTGCCGGAGAACATCACGGTGGGGTGCCAGGGCCTCTCCCTGCGCTACAACGACCTGCACACCCTGCTCCCCTACCAGTTCGCCCACCTCAACCAGCTCCTCTGGATCTACCTGGACCACAACCAGATCTCCGCCCTGGACAGCCGCGCCTTCCAGGGCGTGCGGCGTCTCAAAGAGCTCATCCTGAGTTCCAACCGGATCACGTCGCTGCACAACGCCACGTTCCACGGGATCCCCAACCTCCGCAGCCTGGACCTGTCCTACAACAAGCTGGAGGTGCTGCAGCCCGGGCAGTTCCACGGCATGCGGAAGCTGCAGAACCTCCACCTGCGGTCCAACGGCCTCACCAACATCCCCATCCGGGCCTTCCTGGAGTGCAGGAGTTTGGAGTTTCTGGATCTGAGCTACAACCGCATCAAGGCGCTGACGCGGACCACCTTCCTTGGACTGCAGAGGCTGATGGAGCTGCATCTGGAGCACAACCAGTTCTCCAGGATCAACTTCTTCCTCTTCCCTCGGCTGGCCAACCTCCGATCGCTCTACCTGCAGTGGAACCGCATCCGGGTGGTCAACCAGGGCCTGCCGTGGACCTGGTACACCCTGCAGAAGTTGGACCTCTCCGGGAACGAAATCCAGACTCTGGATCCAGCAGTGTTCCACTGCCTACCCAACCTCCAGATCCTCAACCTGGAGTCCAACAAGTTGTCCAACGTGTCCCAGGAGGCGGTCTCGGCGTGGATCTCGCTGACCGCCATCAGCTTGGCGGGGAACATGTGGGACTGTGGGACGGGCATCTGCCCCCTTGTGGCCTGGCTGAGGCACTTCAGGGGGAATAAGGACACCACCATGATATGCAGCAGTCCAAAGACTCTGCAGGGGGAGAAGATCATGGAGGCCACGCGGAGCCACGGCATCTGCGAGGAGAGCGACTACTACCAAACGGAGACGCCGTCACCGACGCTGGAGCTCATGTCGGAGACCATCTCCGACGCCATGTTCGCCCTCACGAGCGCCTCCACGCCGCTGCACACCACCACCACCGTCGCCGGCCCCGGTACCGAACCGCCGTCGAAACCGGAGCCCATCCCGTACCCCATCTTCCCCGGTCACGTGAGCAAGGGTCCCCGAGACCGCCTCCTCCCCCGCGGACGCCCCACTCCCCCCATCCGGCTGGCGACGCCACCGCCGCCGCCGCCGCCGCCGCAACCCCCGGAGACGGAGCACATGACTCTGCACAAGGTGGTGGTGGGCAGCGTGGCCATGTTCTTCACCCTGTCGCTGGTGATGACCATCATCTACGTGCTGTGGCGCCGCTACCCGGAGGCGCCTCGCCAGCTGCTGCACCAGCAGCGCTCCATGGTGACGCGCAAGCACCGCAAGAAGAGCCCGGAGCCGGAGCAGAACCTCAGCTCCCAGCTGCAGGAGTACTACATGAGCTACAACCCGGCGGCCGCGCCCGAGGCGCTGGAGGTGATGGGCAACGGCTCCGGATCCTGCACCTGCACAATCTCTGGTTCCAGGGAGTGCGAGGTATGACCCCCCCAGAAACAATTTGACGTCTACAGGTGTAAATATGAGACTGACAAATTCAATTCGGGGAGCACAAATCATTAGATACAG
>JAOPJO010000078.1:4107459-4118706 GCA_027123675.1 Molva macrophthalma | reverse complement strand
CTCTCTCTCTCTCTCTCTCTCTCTCTCTCTCTCTCTCTCTCTCTCTCTCTCTCTCTCTCTCCCCCTCTCCCCCTCTCGGCTCTCTCTCGCTTTCTCTCGCATTGTTTGTGCAGTCAATGAGTCACTTAGGGAATATTTGTGTGCAATTTGTTTGAGGCCCCAGCTAAATATAAATCTGTCTGGCTGGCAAACAGGTCTGGGAGTCCAGATGGTGGCCATCCAACCCATATATATACAGTACTCATATAGTAGCTATACTAGTCTGTGTGTATGTATATATATATATACAGTACTCATATAGTAGCTATACTAGTCTGTGTGTATGTATATATATATATATACAGTACTCGTATAGTAGCTATACTAGTCTGTGTGTATGTATATATATATATATATATATACAGTACTCGTATAGTAGCTATATTAGTCTGTGTGTATATATATACAGTACTCGTATAATAGCTATACTAGTCTGTGTATATATATATGCTTTCTATATACAGTACATATGGAGTCTATGTGCAGTCTATATACTGTACAGCATACAGTTGATATGTACACTACAGTCTATATACAGTCTATACATGATATGTATAGCGTGGGTTTACACTGTGCTACTGTACTACACTGTGTACAGTTGACCCTATTGTGCCAGACCTTGTGTTAGCTTACTGGACCAGCGAGGGTGCACACCACTTGTTACACAGTCTATACAAACACGACATATACAGTCTATACATGATATATAGAGTGGGTATACTCTGTGTACAGTTGACCCTATTGAGCCTGACTTGGTGTTAGCTTACTGGACCAGCTACACACCACTTGTTGTTCCAAAACCAGCTTCCAGTGTTCTAGTGGCTTTTCTTAGACACATTAGCGTTTCATTTCATTTTCGATAAAGTTATCTTTATGTGCTAGATTTGACCCATAAGCCATTTCAAAATCGACCCTATTGTGACATCACATGGGGGAGTATCCTGCCCGATGCAGCACTCGAAATGAACTGGGAACACTGGTGCTCCCAGCTTCAAAAAGTAAGGAGCTCCAGCAAAAATTGTAAGGAGCGCCATCTATATATGTATGTAGTTTTTTTTTACATATATTGATACCAAAAGCGTGCCAATTTTAAATAAACAACTTAGATGTAAAAAAACGTTTAGGTTTATTAAATAAATCAAATCCTTTGTATAAGTCCTTTGCCAGTAAGCCTACGGACTGGAAAATATACTTAAAAAGAACTTTAAACTTAATCTTACGGAACTTATATTTTCATAATAAGCACGTTCAGAGCTCACAATGTAATTCTGCATATTTAATGAATTCACCAATAATCCGTCCCACCAAAATGGTACATTCCCCCGGGAACACCCATACAAATGCGCAATGGTAGTGCCAGCCCTCGCTTGCAGTTAGGAATAATTTTGCTATCACAAACAGAGTTTGCATTTACTTTGTACAGGTCTCATTTAATGCACTGATTAATGCACCAACCAAGAAATACAAATAACGGTACATTTATCTTAACAAGGCACATAGTGAACTAAGTAGCGAATGTACAGAGAAAGGGACATTGGTCTGTCAAAAACATAAAATAATGTTCCCCAGAACAATAATTTGGACTTGCACAAATTCTCCCAATTATATTTCAAGGTTGCACAGATTACATCTCAGATGGGACCGAGATGTACCTTATATTATGTTTAATGGACAGATCAACGCTGACTACCACTCCACTGGCTAGAGTACAAGGTTGATCCATCTTCTTCAACTTGTGATGTCACAAAAAGGATTGACAATAAGATTCCCCCCCTGCCACCCACACTAGTTCCCAGGAACGGGAGGATGCTGTAGTCTTGCATTAAGAGCTTGGACATAATCACCTCATTAAGCCATTACCCAGCCTCATCCAGAGTGTGCTAACAGGGAGATGGGAACCACACCAGCGAAGGGCTGTGATTTAGTAAAGTAAGTAACAGCTCGTCTCCCCTCCGATTTCCTCCCATCGTACTTCGCTCCCAGACGACCATTATGCAAATCCCACAATCATGTCCAATTCGAAAACCTATTCACACCCTGTCTTTATATTCTTTAAACTTCTTTTTACATTTTTTCCCCCTTTCCTTTTCATGGGCGCCCAGGCAGGCCATGTTAAGTAATAATTAAAAGGCTGGCTCTCTCCTTGTTGTAAGTGCGACGAAAGCAGTGTGTTGCTGCTTGGCGCGGCCGGCTGGGGGATTTGATTCTAGCTCCCGAGGGAGGGGCGGTCTCACACCCCTTCTACAGGAGGAGGGGGGAACTTTAGCTATCAAATAAGGTAATCGCAGGGTCGATACCAGCCAAGAGAGGGTCTGGTGTCTCCTCTCTGTTCACACATCCGGCTGGTTATTAGAATAGGGTGACTGACAAGCTTGAAATTAAAAATCCCTGCGTATTTGGATTGGAGGAGGAGGCATTTCATACTGATGGGACCAAATCCAACAGGGCCAAATTTAGCTTTGAATCAATTTACCGTTGACGTTTGACTGACTGAACTTTATCTCTGTGCGTGGGTCTGATATTACATTTTGTGCGAGTGTGTTTTGAGTCAGGGAGGGTTTTTTTCCCCATTTTACACCTCTTCACGACGCGCCTGCTGTACTGGGTTGAAAGGCACTTCTCTGGCCCAGAGAAGGACAACGGCTTGAAACCTCACGGCTCCATTATGCTGCTTTAGCACACTCTGTTTAAAACATGAGGAGTCTCATAAGAGGAGATGGAGTACATCAAAATTACAAGGTTTACGGCCCTTTAGCACTTGTTTCTCGTTTAGGTTTGAGCCTGAGTGGGTGAACACAGTTGAATCCATTTGGAGACTCGACAGAAATTGAGATTTTCTCACTGAATGAATTTTGCATTCACTCAAGATTAAAAGTGACATTTATCGGGCATAAATAAAATCTGTGAATTTGTTAAATAATTAATACAACACATTAGGCATTTGGTTTGGATTGGATTAGGGTTAGATGAATGATACATTTAATTATATGGCTCGGAAGAACACGATTTCAGTAGTGTAAACAGCTTGCAAAGTAACTGACATTATAATCAACAGTTTTTATAATCATCAGCTTCATTGTTCACAACCGATCCTCTTTCACCCTCTTCCAGTAAAATAAAATAGTTTTTTAACAGAAAAGCTTAATTCTCTGTCAAAACAGGTCAGCACCAACACATTAGCAGACCTGTCTCCATTGTTGCCTAGACATGAAGTACATTTAATTACCTGCAACGCGGGCGGGAATGATGGCAGGTGTTTTGAACGGTGTGTGATTAGATGACGAGGAGGAAGCGTAACTCTCTAGATGGAGTGGGTTAGAATAGATAGTGTGTCTCCCAGGTTACACTGCATATAAGTACAGTTCATTTATTTTGTCTTCTATGATTTTTAAGAATGTCCGCATCCAAAATAGACTAGAGTGGAGCCCTATTTGAAAATATTGAGCAATGTTACATTCGCAATCCTCTGCGTTGCTCCGTGAAAACAATATCTAGTCTTTGTTTGTTTTGCACTACAAAGATGAGGGAGTATATGCTTTGGGCTTAACAAAAAAACTCAACCTGGCAGTGGCCATTGAATGCGCGAGGGAGACAGACAAGAGGAGAGGACATGATGAGATCCAACAAAATACTTCCACCATTTCAGATCACGAACATATGAGACTAGTACGGATAATATTGGTTCAACAACAATATACAATTATTAGCGGTTTGGCTACTCCGAATGTGTAGAATATAGCTGCAAAGAATCTGCACAGCCAATAGGAACATTCCTACCGTATTCTGGTACCTGTAAGGTGTTCACTACTGACCCTGTCGGCGATTCCGATTAATTGATTATACGCTCATACCACCAGCCGCTTGATCGACCATGAAAAAAAGTTAATTTTCATATGTGTATATGTGGCACATGTGGTGCGGAGGGGGGGTGTGTGTGTGTGTCTGTGTGTGTGTGATATGTGGTGCGTAGGGGTTGTGTGTGTGTGTGTGTGTGTGTGTGTGTGTGTGTGTGTGTCTCTGCTCTCCCAATCCCTCAGGTGTTCCCCCTGGCTAATTCTCTCCCCCCCACCCCACCCAACGCTAGTCTGTTCCACTTGACGTTCCACCAAACCGTTTAGAGAAAACCCTTTCACCACTCGCTCTTCCCTCCCTGCACCTCATCACAGTCCAATATGAGCTGCTGTGCATGCACACATGCACAGACACACACACACACACACACACACACACACGTTTTTGTAGGCTAGCACTCTGTCCCACACACACAAAAATGCATACACAGCATACACACACATGCGCACACACACACAGACATGCATGCACATGTATGAACACACATAAATATGCAGGCTTGCAATCTCTCATACACAGAAAAATAAAAATGCATGCATGCAATAATGTACACACATGCATGAATGCATGCACAGTACACACACACAAGCATGAAGTCATGCTTGCAAAAACTGATGAATGCACACACACACACACACACCCACAGGCACAAACACACACATGTTGCCACTTGCAGACTGCAGTACATCTAACTATCATTACATATTGGAGTTCAGTGATTGGGCGACTCTTAATTGTTTTTCAGAAAAGCCAATTCATTCTGGCGAACGATGGGCAGAGGGAGCAGCACTTCCAGGCTGCAAATCAGACTCTGTGTGGATCACATGGCTGAAGTGATGAAATGTGTCCGGAGAGCGTGACTCCATGTTGCTTCATAGCCCTTCAGTGATAAACGCTCATGTCTTCACTTTCATTCAGCCTCATTCAAATTTCAAATTTCATGGCTTTTCGTTTAAGTATTCAAATGTCAAGAAGGTAAAAATAATGGAAATCCACAATATGAAACAAAACTTTTTTTTCATCCAAAACCAGTAAAGAATTTTAGATGTAATTGAGGATCAGGTAGTGGTGACGGTATCTTGCTTAAGGATGCAGCTGGACTGTGGACAAGGGAGAAAGTAGCAGAACCTTTAGGCTGGGAGTCAAACACCCCTAATCACCACCACCACTACTACTACTACTACTACCACTGCCCATCCAGCAGATGCTTAAGATGATAGCGCTCAAAAGCTCAGAGGTGTGTTTTACTTCCAGTTAGCGGTTGAATTTGCAGTCTCATAATGGACTCCCGGTGTGATGTCATGCTGGAGTTATTCTGATGATGTCATGCTGGAGTGGTTATGATCGTGAGGTCATCCTCAAATTAGTTCTCCACCAGATACAGACACGAGTGTGTGCACACACACACACACACACACACACACTCACTTGCAAGAACAGACACACACACACTCAAGCACACACACACAGTAAATGAGCATTCAAAAGAGTTTTTTGTGTTTAACTGGAGATCCCAGCAGTAGGCCAAGAAGAAAGATTCTAGAGCAGATTTGGGAAACATCGTGTGTGTGTGTGTGTGTGCGTGTGCGGGTGTGTGTGTGTCGTGCACACACATGACATGCTTGTTTGGCCCTGCGCCTGTGCATTCCCCCGGCGTTTCCCCTTGTGGATTCCTCCGTGCACACGACGCATATAAAACAAGTTATAAAATATAACCTCTCCTACTTCATTGAATTCAGTAATGGTTCACCCACGCAATCTTCCCTGTACAGATAGCATCTGTAGCCACCCTGCCGTCCTTCACAATCCACAAAAACACATCCATATTTTACCCTCTTATGTTCTTTTCTGCCTCCTTCAGCCCTGTTTTAAACTGCAGCTCTGACACAAAACTACAGACTGTCCATTGCCATATAGGCACAAGCTGGAGTTAACAGTTGGTTCGACTAGATTAAAGCAGGAAAGTCTAGTTGTGTCAGGGTGTGTGGAGACCCTGGGTTCAATCCCTGATGTCCGCAGTCTAAGGAGCCCTACTATCTGTGATTTGTGATGTCAGAAGTGGGAGTGTCCACACAGATGTATGATAAATAGATCAAACTACCAGCCTACCCAGTGGACTGTACTAACTGGTAGGCTGAGCTACGCATCATTGTCCTCTTGGTCCGTCGTCCCACTTGGGATGTCACGAGAGGGTCGATTTTGACATTCTTGTAAGGGCTAATCAACATCACACCTATTAAACAGGTACCCTTTAATGTATATGCATTCCCTGCAAGTCACTTTGGATGAAAGCATCTGTTCAAGGGCTAAATAGTAAAAATAACAACACAATTCGTCATTCTGGTGTAAAAAACCGACCTACACCTTTCCATCAATTTGTTTTCTGGACAGACAAGAAGTGAGGGAGAGATAATTTGTGAGGTCGTAAAGTAGACGCAATTCTTTAATATCGGGGAAAAGTACATGGAGACTGGCATGCGTGTGTAAAAAGCAATATGTTTTATTAAACCTTGAGGCTTTTTTTCCTCCTTGCTCAATACGTGTTCTTATAGCTTGTTTGTCGGAAGGCCGTTTTATCTCAGCAGGGAATGGGCCAAATGAGATCGGAAACAATATGTGGAGGGAAACGTCCTTCAGAGAAAACGCACAGAATTACGGCCGAGATGAGAGGCTGTGCAATTAGACCCACAGTGAGAAGGAAATAAACGGCACTCGCAAAATTTTGGCGCGGAGAAAACAAGCAAAAAATACATATAATTTGACTCACAATGATTGAAGATTGAAGCGTTGGAGAAGCACTGGAACGCTTCTCTGCTGTATGAGTGGTGCAAACGGGCCGCCTTAAGTTTTGAGTTCAAAGTGTTAGCGATACTGGCTATGCTAGCAGCGGGAGGTTTAGCTAGTTATATTCAAGAGCGGGAATCATTTCGGAGGTATTCTTTGGGAATGTTTTCCCCCCATGGTTTAGATTTGTTGTTCTTTGTTGACACAAGGAAGCACAAACAAAAACTTTTTATCATGAACGATGCTTAGACCGGCCTTTTGGATTTGAAAGGTTTCTCTGATGGTGACTGATATTCAGTACTTAAATCCGGGGGTGGCTGCCGGGGGCAGGATCCAGTGGTGTTAGGGTGTCCCAGCAGAAGGGTTCTGGGTTTGAACGCCTATCAACCCAGTTAGATATCACGCATCTAGAAGTCAGGTGCCGGGGATAAAATCATCTGTGAGATGACTGAACGCTAAAGCAGCAAAACAATTGCTTTAGCAACATCTCACGACATTCACAACATCTTTCTGTGCTTCACAAAAGTGCAGTCAATTATTCAATTTCATGGATTTGATCCGTTCTTGGCTCAAGAGAAAAACCCATGAGAAACATTGTATGCCCACACTCCCTGCATCTGCAGTATTTTGTTTCCTGTGATATTCATTTCAAATGTTTGAGAAGACTCAGGGCCGTGTTTTGTCTATTTTGCACTTGAATTATCGAAGGGAGGTTTTCATAGGAGATGGTGTATTTTAATAGTGCCCGGCAGGCACGCTGTTTATTGCGAGCAGCGAGCGACAAGACGGGGCCACTTAACAAAAGCCCCCCACTTCAGAACACGGAGGAAGAGGGAGGCTGCCAGAGGCGGGCTCACTGCCATGGCTGACCCTCTTCTCTACCGCTTCACAAGGTTGACGTTTTGAAACTTTCAAAAACAAAAAGCAAAGTCTTTCCATTACTCGTATTCTTCTTCTATCTCAAAACATTTATGTTTTGAGATAGAAGCCATCCTTGAATGACTTCCTGTACATGAAATGTCCCCCAAGTGGAAGTTTGGTGAAGGTAACGCTTAATCTACAGTAAGCCGTCTTGAGCAGCTGACAGAGTTAACCTTTTAGAAATGGTTTGGAACAGAGCATTAAAGCGCACACACACACACACACACACACACACACACACACACACCATTAGTGATGAAAGAAAGAAAGAAAGAACCAATGAAAGAAGGACTGAACCAACAAAGTGAACCACTAAAAGAAGGACAGAGAAAGGTAGAATATACAATGAAAGAGGAAGAAAGTACAGAAAAGGACTGAACACGGGGGCTTCCCTAATGTGCTCGTCCATCACCAGCATAAATAAAGATCTTCATAAATCATAACATGCACACACACACACACACACACACACACACACACACACATAAATACACACATGCATTCACACTCAAACACACACACACACACTCACACACACACACATGTACACACACACAGTCCTAGGCTCAGATTTCCCAAGGGACGCCCCCCCAGCTCCACCTTAACATCAGGGATTCAGGTTTTATTTTCTGCTTGCGATCAACCCCCCCACCCCACCACACACACACACACACACACAAATATATATACATATATACACACACACACACACACACACACTAAACGGCACCACCTGCACCTATTTACATTGACTGCATAAAGACACTCTGAATGGGTCTGTTAGCAACACTATGCTACATGTGTCAGCTGTGCTGGATATACAGTCGTCCTTAAGTCGCTATTGTAAAAAGGTAAATGGTAGGGCTGCACGATAGTTTGCCTTATGTGAATTACCATAGTGTTTATGGTTTTTACAACCCCCGTTTTGGAGATGTCAATTGTAAGACAGTTGCCAGAGGCCCAAATATCTCACAAAAATAAGCAGGCATACACGTCGATGACAGGTTTGGGATTATTCAGGCCATGCACTTAAACTGAGCTGTACAGATTAACACCGGCGCATTGCTATTGTCAAAGCATTACCATTAGTATGGTATTCATTGCTCTTCCTCCGTTAGAGCACTCAAATATATATATTTGTGTCAAATAATACAAAAAACAACCAAGTTGCCATATCAGCCAATGGCATTCTTCAGCCATTGCTTTAACGTGGTCTCATATCCTTCTACCGAACACTAGTTTCAGCGTGTATACATCCCCAAGTCAATAAATGAACATATCAAACCATACAGTATCACGTGTGCTTTGTGAATAATGTGAGGACAACTTGCTGGGTTGTAACTTATTCACCTAGCGGCCATCTTGGTTCTTGAGTTAGCTGGGTGCCGATTTACGCATTCAGTTCACCGACCAAGGGGAAGTGTTTAAGAACCAAGAACCAAGATGGAACCCACATGGCCGTGACTTAAAAACAGCCCATTCTCTTGGTTGTGTTGAATGTCTCACATGTCAAATGTACTCGTGGCTGGGTCTCCTTTGTGCTTCAATTTGAATTGTCCACTTGTTCAGCTGCGCGTCCTCTGCCCATGGCTAGATACCCAAAGGTACACATGGCTAGGTCTCCTTTGTGCATCAACTTGAATCGTGCACTTGTTCAGCCGCACATTTTCTGCCAGGCTTCAGGCGACGCGAGAGTGGGACTGTTGAGTCAAGGACAAAACGTTGGCAGACATCGTTGCCATTCTATGCATTGATTCGTATATTAAATGTCGCTTGCCTCTGTGTTTTCACAAAGGAAGAAGGCCGAAGGAAACGTTCGTCCTCAACTCTGTGAATTCGATGAATTAATGTGCGGTTCTTTTTTTTAAAGCAAACCACAACAGAAAACAAAACAGTCCGCGTGCTGATCAGAGTAGGGGAAAACAAAAGTACAACTGCAAAGTAAATGAGGGCTGATACTTTTCTAGTAATGATAATAGAAGATGTTTATTTTACCGTAGTCACACTATTCTGTTGACAAGGTCCGAATCTTTGGTGACTTTCAAAGTCAGGCAGCAGTATATGTTCAGGGAGATTGATAAAGTAATCAAATACAAAGAAAAAGCAATGGTTTCTCAGGTCAGAAATGTTCGCTGTTACTTTCAAGTTTATTCTTTGATAGGTTTCCTCCTTCATTTGCTTAAAGTATCTTTACATCTTATTTTGCATGAATATTATCGATGTAGAGAGAAAATTGTGAGATGACGGAGCGTAACATTTTAGGAGCGGACTTATGTTATGCTCAAAGATAGATATGACGTCCGTGGAAATTACATAAAAGCAGTAACAAGAAAAATATAAAATATAAAATATATATAAAAAAATATATATATATTTTTATATAAAATATATTAAAAAATATATATTTGTTGCATCATTCGTTGAACTCTGATGAAAACTGCCCAACTGCTGTTGTGCTGTTCAATAACAACACTTTAACGTCACGGTCTCTTGACAGACAATTAGTCAGAACTGTCTTTTATTTCAAAGAACACTGTTTTGCCTCCAAATTCCGACTGCATTTTTGATATCAAACCAAAAAATAAACCTCTCCGTAGAGTGTTGATGAAACAAAAATGATTGACGGGAAGACACTCACACGTGAGTGTGTGTGTGCAGAGTGTGTGTGTGTGTTTAGATAGTATGTGTGTGTGTATGTGTGTGTGTGTGGGCAGAGTTTGTGTGTGTGTGCGTGTGTTTGCAGATTGTGTGTATGTGCTTTCAGAGTGTGTGTGTGGGCAGATCATGTGTGTATGTGCATTTGTGTGTGTGTGTGCTTGTGTGCGTATTGCAGTGCAGCATCATCTGTGTTGCTAAGCACAGCTCCCAGATTGCACCTACAAACCCACAAACACACACACTTCCACATATATATAAGTAATGATAATAACAATCAGTTATACCTCCATCTTGTTCTATTAATGGCTCAGGCAATGTATATTGTATATGTACATATATTTGTACACCTTCTTTTGTACATGAAATGTTGCTGTGTTTATTTTGACGATGTCTGTCAAAATTGCTTTCAAATCACACGCATTCGTGTACTTATACACACAAAGTCACACACCCTAACAAACAAAGCTAACAAACACACTGTTACACACGTGCACACAGTCGCAAAAACCAGCAGCCAAACCCACGTGTGTGTGTGTGTGTAGTACACACGGACATATGACAACACACACACACACACACACACACACACACACATGCCAGCAAACCTCACGTGTGCATGTGTAACAAAACGGGCTAAACCCAAACAGATGAGCTCAGCGTTCCATTTCCCCTCCTCCTCCTCCACTCTGCACACACGGTGATCAGTGCCGAAGTCAGTGTGTGTGCGTGTGCGCGTGCGTTTGCGTCTGAGTGTGTGTTGGAGTGCAGTGGGGGACAAGTGGAACCGATCTGTTAAGAGAAGAGGCCCCCTCCCCGTCCCCCTCCTGACAAAGAGCAAACTAATTACACTGTGTTTGCCCGATGCTAATTAGTATCTTAATTAAAATCCCTACTGAGATTGTTGAAGAGATGGAGGCAGGAGGGGTGTGTGTGTGTGTGTGTGTGTGTGTGTGTGTGTGTGTGTGTGTGTGTGTGTGTGTGTGTGTGTGTGTG
>JAOPJO010000078.1:4049274-4061690 GCA_027123675.1 Molva macrophthalma | reverse complement strand
ATACACCAGTTATATGGCCAGTATCTAAACAATTTCTTAGTGTTGCGCCAATATACCTGTATTTTTAATATATCGGTATAGAATGTGTCCGATGTGGGTATAGTATCGGCCCCCAAAAACCAAAATGGGTCAGGCTCTAGAATTGAGTGGTGCAGGGTCCAGCTATGGTACCAAATACTGATACTACACCCCGGGGAAAGCCTACTCAGAAACATGTTTGGTAGTCGAGAGATAACACCACATATTCATCTGACTCAGAGAGTTGAAATGGTTGAATCATGTTTTGTGAAGGCTGGGTTACTTCAATGCCATTCATGATTACTAACGTGGGGAAGAACTGATAAGGCCAAATGACACTCAAAGAGACGCTATGGTCTTTACGTCGCCGGCACTGTGGGTAACACGCACCTCTTGAAAAATGTAAAGCATTCCTGCTATGTTTTAGACAGTTAATTCATGATACGCCAATTGAAGAGGTTTACATATACTGTATGTTCATTTGTAATTACTGTCTTCCTATTATGATCACCAGATGTCACTAAATAAGTTACTTTAGGCCGACTACGCTCAGAATCAATGGCGCAGACCATGGATGCAATATTATACTGTGTTGAATAGTATGGCTATTCAACAATGTGTGTAAACAACAGTGTAATGCGGCCCCTGAGAACGCAATGGTACTCAAAGTAATCCAGCGTTATGAAGTCTTAAGTTATATTAGCTCTAAAAGTCTCATGTTGGCTTAGTTACTCTCCACGGACAGCGATTGAAACAAGAGCATTGAGGATGTTTAGGTGGAATTCATTAACCAAATGGAAGTTGTTTCTAATCCTTTGGAGGACTGTTAGACCCATTGACTTTATAATTACTAGAAACAAAATATCCTTAGCAGGAGGACTTCTACTAAAACCATCCAATGTATATTATTGATTTAACGTTATTCATATAGGGCAAATATGCAAAAGAGTAATTCAAAGGCTTAAAGTCGTCATTTGTATGATTGAGCCCCTCCCAGTTAGGAGGCCGGAATCTTTCCAAAATATTCCAAACACAATAATATTGTTCTGTCCAGTCTAACTGGCTGGGCAACGGTGTGATGGGAACTAGCGTAGCTCGGCTGGCTGGGTGGCGTGAGTGGGAGGGGTTTTGGGGTCGATAGTAAGATTGTAGTAAACAAAGAGAGAGGTATGGGCTGGCCAGCATCTCTTATTTGTAGAATATCAGTTACAGGATAGGATTTTATTGATGAACATTATTGAAATCGCTAATCGATCAGCAATGACTACAGATATGTCCAGGTTATTGTAGGCTAGTTGAAATGTTACACACTGCGACTTAAAAATGGGAAACAAGCAATTATTTTTTAATCTGATTCAATCAGCGATACAATTGAGAGGGAGATTTACAGCAGTTTATTTTTCTTGTCCCTTTGAATTATGGAGATTTGATGTGCATATCTTTCATCCATATCATACCCACACACTTTCATCATTATAGGGAGAGGGTAAGGCTTGAGTACAAAGTCTGATGAAGTCTGGCAAAGGTATGGACTGAAACCTAACAACTATTGAAGGTTTTGCATTGTAAGCTGAGTCTTTTCAATTATTATGGGCCCTTTCCCACTCTGACGCACCTGCACTACAATTCAGATGTTTAAGTCTCTCCAATTCAATACAAACATACTAACATTTTTTATTAAAAATAATGAGTTCTATGTAAATGTCTATGCCTCCTCACCTCTTTCTTTATTAATCATATCTTACTGCCATTGTAAAGTGTTTTAAAGTGCCAAAACTTTATGACTACAAAAACTCATTATTTTTATTATTATAAACTTGATTAGCACACTGTAATCAAGTGCTTGATTTTTGTTTAGAGCTTGTGGTGTGTGTGTGTGTGTGTGTGTGTGTGTGTGTGTGTGTGTGTGTGTGTGTGTGTGTCAACGGGGGTCAATGTGTCCAGACTCCAGACATATTACCGCTTGACCACGCATGGCAAGACAGCAGGCTGTGATTTTTGATACGTTTCTCAAGAGGAAACCATCATGCAGGCTGAGAAACTGGAACACCCAGAGGAAACAGAAATAAAAATAAAAGAGAAATACAGGGATTAAGGGTTGATAAAGAAGACCAAATCGAAAGGCAAGGGACACAGAGGACTTCAAAAGAGAAGTAGAAAGAATTGATCACAGTGTGTGTTTGTCTTCAAAAGCCCATTGCCTACAACAGATTATTTGAGTTATTGTGCCATGATGGTCTTCTGAGTTATGAAACACACTGTTCTTTTCAACCCAAGAACATTTTGTTTTCCCTTTATCGAACCGATGAACTATATCATAATGAAGGCTGTTTGACATTTGAGTTTGAACCCAGAACCTTGCGGCTGGGAGGAACACCTGTACCATTACTACACCATCTTGTCCGGGGCTATGGAGCAAGATGCAGACACCGTTATCATGGCGGCATTAGCTCAGCTACATGAAGAAATAACTAGCATAACCCAAACATATCCATGTCCTGAAACACTTGAGGAGAAAGGTAGATCCGGAAGGCATCCAATGAAAAAAAAAGGCATCCAAAGAAGAACTGAAAATAGACATCCACATCCACATGCACACGGTGTCACCACTGCTAACCTTGGCAATCCTGCAGGATTATTAGTCATATCATGGTATGTTTGCAGTAGCATATGATATAATGGATGCAGGACAGGGTGGAAGACCTAGCATGAGGCCGTTCACTTGGAAAATAATAAGGTAGGCAGCGTGAGTGTTGAATGAGCTCATGGAAATGTTCTTTTTGGGGAACTGATCCACGTGAGGTACATATTATGTGATGATGAAGGTGCCCTGGTCTGGCAGTTCAAAAGGATGAAGGAGAAAACTTAAAATAATAATAAAGGTTAAATATGCAATCCAGGTCCTGTTCTGCTGTTTTGGGCTGAATGTAACTATAAGCCGTGCCTACAATTGATTTATGTGGAAAAATGTGTTGTTTGGTATTAACTTTCAATTCGGAGCATCACTGCCAATCTGTTATTTACACTTACAATTTGCAGACGTTTTTATCCAAAGCGATTCACGAGTGGGGCTGAGAACAATCAAAGCAAAAAATTGTAATCGGAGCAGCTACAAAAAAAAGTGCAGCACTACCTACTTTAAAAACAACACTCAAAGTGCTGACTAAATTCCACAACAATTTCAAATGGCTCAAGTTCTACAACATTAGAAACAGCTCAACAAATTGCGTTTTAAAAATAATAACCAATTGCAAATTAAATAATATTAAATAATTGCAAAATAATAAATCAATTTTACACTCAAAGGACACACATTGTATACAAGCTGTACAAAATACCAGCAATTCAACACATGGTTCGCAAAATAACACACCCGAACAAGGTGAGAAGAAACTTGAGAACAGCATGTGACAAAAAGTAAAAGCCTGATAAGTTACTCTATTACACAACCCTGACATAATATGTTACACTGTTAGAAGTTTTAGAACCACATACACAATGATGATGCCTGTAACACTAGTTTAAGACCTTCATGGGGAAGGTCACGACAGCGGTTGATGACGTGCTACGTCTTCCAGAAGAGCACATGATGAATTCATGACTTTCCCTGCAGTTTGGTTAGTTATTGCCTGCAGTCCATTTTCTTCCATCACCGCAATCCAGTCAAAAAAGGACTCTTGTACTTTACTGTCATGCCTTGTACTTAAGTACAAGACATGGGGGAACTGCTGGCTTACCAACGAGATACATCTAACACCTTGTATACTTTGTGACCGAGAGAAGATGCCTCTTGTCATATTAATTGACACTTTCTTCCAAAGTGACTTACTAGTGAGGCTGAGAATTAACTTTCAGTGCTGCACAGCCTAGTTTCTAAAATAAAATTGGACGGGGTGCAGAATAGTGATAAGAATAGAAAACCTGTTTCATTCAAGATGTATATATTTAACATCCTTTGATTGTTGGTAATCAAGGGTGAATACCCAAAGCAGCCTTGTGTTGTGTTTCTTGAGACTAGCATAAAAGTTTATCATGGGCCAACTTAAAGATTTTGTTGATTTAGACCTTGTGTGCTGACCTTATCTATACTACAAACTACCACGTCAACAAAGGGATTGTTAGATGTTCCTTGAATTTAAAGCAGGGCCCAGAGCTCGTTCCAGCTAATAACATTTCAAAAGGTGTTGTGCAACGGAGCAGCAAGGCTGGTGCAAGTTTGGGTTTTATAACTTTACATTTTGTTATTGAGAGTGGTTGCTGGATGACAGCCATAGGAAAAACAACTATGTTCTTTAAAGCCAGCTTGCCAACCTACTTCAAGGAGTTGATCCTCATCTTCTGTGAAACAGTATAACTCTAAGACACCTAAGACACGAGAGCGATTGGTGTGTCATTAGGGATTTCAGCTTATAAAATGTTTTTTAAAAACTATTCATATTTTATTATAGCCAACCCCACAACCGCAACCCATTTATCACAGAGGTAAACTCATCTTTACAAGCTGACAAGTATTATATTTTACCTTTGTCTGACCTCTTGTGAAGACTGTCCTTGTCTCAGGGGTACTGGCCAGGTTTCAGTTGGAGATCATGTACTCCACATCTCCAATCTACCGGTTACGTCAACAGACAGAGAAAGCTGTGTGTTGGCCAACCTGAGCATCATTTAATACAGTTGTCGGACTGCTGGTTGTGACCCCTATGCAGGATGGCCACAATAAACAAGAAATGTAATGTCCGTATATAAGTGTCTGTAAAATTTGTATTTCATTTGTTTGTCTGTAGACTGAAAATGAATACTGGAATACTGTTGTGATAAACTATATACATCCTTTGACATGGTAGTGTGTTTCTTATTTTACTGCACTAAATATTTGGTGGGTCCTGGGCTAAAACAACATAGGTGTGTCATGGCATGAAAAGGTTTAAGGCCCTGGTCTTAGACACAGCCATCACATTCCATGGAAATAATAAGCAATGGTCTGAAAGATACAGAACATGGAGACCAAAGATCTATAATCAGAGATATAAATGAGCAGCTAATGGGGATGGCTTTGTGGTTATCCCTAAAGGTTTAGGGTTCCAACCCCAAAATCTTAAGCCTACATGGAGGCATCCTTGAGAAAAATGCCCAAATAGTGCCTGCTCATTAATGATGCATTTGTAAAAATCACTAAGTTGATTTGGAGAAAAGCTTCTGATAGATGACTTATTGGTCAAAAAAACTCATGGCAGGGGTGTCCCGGTAGCTCACCGTGTAGAGCACGTACCATTAAGGCTCAGTCCTTAACGCAGCGACCCGGGTTTGATTCCTGCCCGTGGTCCTTTGCTGCATGTCTCCCCCGCTCTCTCCCATACCTTCCTGTCTATCTTACTCTGTAATAAAGCATTAAAAATGCAAAAATAAATCTTGAAAAAAAAAACTCACGGCAGTTGAGGCTCATTGCGCTTCACTCTCGATGCTTCTGCGGCTGAACTCTTTCATTTGGAATCGACGCCTTAAAGTATCCTCCTTTCTACAACTCCTGCAAATCCCTGTTGGTCTGTGCAAGGCACCATTGAATGAAATGGGTTCAGTTTGACCTCTGGAGCTGGGGAGCTGTTAGTCCCCTTGGGAGGTGACTATCCCCATCTGCTCTCTGTCCCCTGTGGCTTCCAGGAAAAGGTCAGGTAGGGTCCCCTCCTGTTTAATCTCCACATGCTCCCTCTTGACCAGCTGCAATGAGTCATGAACTGGAATGAATGGACTGTTGTTTTATTTTCATGCCAGGCAGGACATAAAACCTCTCGGAAACCAGCTGTGGTTTATAGCGGTCGGTTTGAATTCACCAACGTGTCCATCGCATCTATCGTATGCACACCGAAACTAAAGCTATAAATGTTTCTTTTTATTCAGCGATTTTTCAAATGCCCTTCTATTGGCGTTTAGAAAAATAAAAAAGAGGGAAGATGGCGTCGGATTGTGCAGGATTCGGCTGTTGGAGTTTTAACTAGACTCAAGGGCGAGAACACACAACACATATTTTGTCTCCTCAACACATTTCGAATGGATGTACATTTTTCCGGTGATTACTTTTAAAGCCTTCCACGGGCTCACCCTGAGTGAAATTTTAGAGCTCTTAACGCGGCTTTGACCCTCCGCATGTCCCTGTCAGAGCTGAAGAGGGGGGAGTGACGGAGCATTTTCCATCTGCGCGGACCCGCCCGGAATGTGGATCAAGGACTCTGGATGGACCTGGAAGGGTTTGGCTCCAAGACTGATGAAGGCCTCAACCCCGCTGTGCTGTCTTTTTTTGTTTGATTTGACTCTCAGAAGGTTCATGTTTTGGCAATATATATGGCAATATAACAATATTACCATTATATTGCTATTAATGATTAACATTCATATTTTAATTATGATATTAATGTCATTATTTTGAGGTATTAAAGGTATTATGTATTATATATTATGTGTGTTTTCTGCTGCTAAGTGTTGCTTAATCAACACAATAACATAAGGCGTAGTTTGATGATGTCGTGAACTAGTCTGGGAGTTTTCACCAACATTGCTGATGAAAAAGTTGGTTACAATAAAGATCTGTCATCTGTCAAAACAACTGGGCATGCACCTGATAAACAGCTTATTCACTACTGGTACACAATCTATAACAGAGGTCTAGTCATTTTTAGATATTTTAATGTGTAAATGTTACATATTATGCCTTTAATAGTATGACTTATTATATTATGGATTCACAAAACAGAAACTTTTAAAAAGGCAAAAAATGTTTTGCCTTTTCTTTAACAATTTCAACATCAATGATGCTCTCTGCTATACATGCTATAAAGAATGAGCTAGGCTTGGCCTCCTACTACAAGAACCCCACAGATGGTGAAATAGTACTACAGTATTATAGAATTCTATCACTTTTAGGTGGCAGATATTCAGCATATGGCAACCTTTTTCTTTGGATGATTCTGTAGTACTTCTGTGGACAAACACAATTCATAGGAACAACAAACAACTCCAGAATCCATTAGAAACACGAAAAAAAAAAATGCTTACTAGCATGCCTCAAAATATCCCTCTCTTCTGTCAAAGAGAACTAGGAAAATTGCCATAGCCAGTGTCTGAGAGGAATTATTTAGTCATGGACGTGGTCTTCACTACTTCACTTTTATTAAAGGAAAAAGCTATTTTGAGAAGGGGGTGGGGGGCACAGGACATTCTGGAAATGGAAGTGAGTTGGGTGGCGGTAGAGAAAGGTGCGTGGGCTGACAGTTCCTGGGCGTCGAACAAGACCGGCAGAGTGGAGACGGAATGGATTTTTTTCTGCCGGTTTTTGCCGAGAAGAGGTGTTAGAAAAACATTGTTTTGTTCACTTGGTATCAAACGAAACTAAAAACAGAATCAGATCATCTGGCCTTCAGGAAGGTGTTTCGTGTTGCTTGGACACGGGCGTTCAGCCAGGGTGGCTGTGCTTGGAGATGTAGGATGTCACGAGTTTTCCTTATGTAGGAAAAAGCATTGTGGATGAACGTGGTTGGTTCAGGATTCAGGGGCTCCCCCCCCCCCCCCAAGGGGGGCGACTGCTGGACATTCAGATGAGGGAAAGTGTTTCCTAAAAGGATGGCTTCGGGGGGGGTCTGACGAGGGGTTATCACGGATTTTAAAATGTAGATGCAAGGAATAGAACTGAACTAAGACAGTTGAAGATTAATATTTCTGAATATTAAATGTTGTTTTCAATATTATTAAGCTATACAATAGGGTATGGCTGCGTTTCTTCCATGTGTCGGGACCAGAAATAGGTCAGGATATCCATTTGCAGATAGATCACAGCTTGTCAATGCACTGAAGACTAAAATATTCTGTATCAGGGATTCTTTCATTTGTGTGTGCTCGGGTCCCAATGACATACTGAAATTGTCAGAGAATCCCTGGTGTATATATGGTGTATCCTACTGATTCAAATTCACTTTTTTGTTGAGCTACATCAGATAATACAAAAAGAATAAGGGGGTCTAAAGTATTTTCCCTTCAGTATTGAATGCCATTTCTCATTCCTCTCTTTTGTATCCTCTTTCATACTCTTTTCTAACATTTTAAGTTTTCACTTCCCCTAATTGGATATTGATTGATTATAAGTAAACCTTTTAGAGTGATTTTAGTATGAAACCCCATAAATAGTAAGAGGGGGTTGAGGGAAACTGCAACCTTTTTTTTGGATCTAAATGGACCTCTATCGTTTCTCTTTTGTTCTGGGAATGAAAGGAAGCACAGCATTTTAACCTTGAGAAAACTTAAGTGAGAGAAACTGTTATTTATTGATCGCTTGGAAGAATCTAATCAGGGGGCAGGACAGTGTAGTCTCCAGGGCAGTGGTTCCAAACCTTTTTTGGCCAAGCAGTGACCCAATGATTTATGGGTCCTTTATTCTTGCGACCCTGACTTCTTACATATTTCTGCCTCTGCTGCCCCACCCATTGTTTCAACCCAATCAACATTCACCTGTTATATCTACAAGTTTCAGAGAAGTATTTAGGAATAGTAAGCTTGTGGCTATGAATCACTAATTTGTATATAAGGGACCTTTGACGTTCAACTTTTTTTAATCATGAATTGACCATCAATTATATGTCAGCAATCTCCTGTGAGCCCAACTTAACCCTAGCCCCAAGTGAGGTCCCAACCCTAAAGACTGGAAATTCAGGTACCAAGTCCGATCCCCAATGTCCGCAACTACCCGTAGGCACCCCTAACCCCTACCTTCTCCTTAATAACATGTATCTGAATTCGCTTTGGATGGTTAAATTAAAGAAATTGTTAACCATTTGGCGGAAATACAAATGGCATCAGGTTTAGAATAGCACTGTAGAACTGTGACAACCCACAGGGGTTGAAGGGGTATTGCCTTCTGTAAAATAAAATATTATTTTGATTATTTTTTTGCCTCCTCCACATACGTGCGTAGGCACACCATAGCGGTGGACCAAGCAATCCATGGTGAGTGCCACATATTGTATTGTCATAAATTGTAATACATCTTGCTGTCCTTTTACAATGTGGTTCAGTTTTATGTTTTTTCTGCTCATGCTGATGAAGCACAAAACCTTGCACTGAGAAGGCTTGAGCTACTGGGACTATTAGAGTGCAACAGCCCACTTTCACTTTCCCCATATGATCCACTTGTTGTGTGGGTACGTTTGTGTGTGTGTGTGTGTGTGGGTGTGTGTGTATGTGTGTGTAACAATGTTTGTGTGTGTGTGTCTATCTGTGTAACTGAAATGGTGGAAAGCTGTTTCAAGTGATTGATGAGACTGACACTGTAAATATTTTATTTTCACCAAAATGAAAACGAGGTGAAGGAGAGAGCAAGAGAGAGAGAGAGAGAGAGAGAGAGAGAGAGAGAAAGGTCACCCATGCTGAATAATATAAATATTGAAACACGGTATTTAATCAGGACAGTGTGGACTACTTGTTCAGATGTTAACGTGTGCAAGTTGATGCACATGTTAATGCAAATGCACAATGTCTGGTCCTTGATTTATGTAGAGTTGTGATTCTCATGCAGAACCACCTTTTCTTGCTCCTCTCTCTGATCAATGTTCAGTAAAAGCTAGGTCAAATTTTTAAACGCAAAAATGTCAAACGATATTCCCCGTTTACTTCCCGATTTACATTTTTCAACAAGGCAAACATGTTGGGAGATCACATCCACCACCGTGACGGCCTCAACCGGCGACGTGCAAGATCACTAAAAAGCTAATCATACTCGCACTCACGTTGGCTGTCGGGAATGCCAATCAAAGGTCCCGCTTTTGTAGAGCTCTCCAAAGCAGCGATCGACCTCTTGAAACCGAACCTCGGTCGGAGAGACGCATCAGTCAACCGCTGGCGGTGCTAGATCACCTCTAAAACATAAACCTGTGTTGTATAATGGTGGGCCTGTGAATCACTTATATAACGGGAATTAAGTGTAGCCATAAATTTGACTCGACTACGAGTTGAACATTGCTAAAAATGTGCTCTTCTTTCAGAAAGAAGCTATAGGAGCGAAGAACAATAAAGCATCCAATGTTGTCCAACTCATTTTGATCATTGCTAACCCCTATTAATCATTACTTTCACCAGTCAGTGCTGTGGTCATCCGTCATCCGAGTTCAAACGTCTCTCAACGTGTGAGGGAAAGAAATTAGGATTCACGTTGACTTGAAACTTCTCATATTTTAGTCTCAAAGAATAATACAGATAATACAGCAGTTTAAACGTTATAACATTGAGTTGTTTTCTTAAAGAATTTAGTTATGCGCACATAGTTGCAAATAAAAACAAAATTGTGTCTGAAATGATTGAAGAAAAGCATCCTGGCCCACATAGAGTGTAAACATACCGTGGTTCAGGTTTTACAAATTAAATACTTAATACAATATATGGAATGTTGAATATACATATAAAGTTATTTCCAAAAACTGAAAACAACTCATAGCATCACATTATAACTTTTCAATGTGGACTTTATTTATTTATTCTAAATAATGAATTACTGCAAGGAAAGGAGAACGTTTTCAGACAAAGTCCATCGTCCAACTTTAATTCTGTATTACGTTTATTAACCCTGTTTAGTAGACGTTTTCTTTGCCTATCCTTCTAGATTATTCTCCCTTACCATTTGTAGAAAGCCAAGACAATTTATACCACACTTTTTGTTCAGGTTGAAGCAGACTCTGTGCCTTTGACCACAAAGTACGGTTTTTAATTAAAAAGTTCACTGGATTACTGCAGAAAATTAATACAGAGACAAGGCATGGATCGCAACCTTTGGAAATATCAAGATGTGTCATTGACAAATTAATCCTAATTATATCATCTTCACTTTACGTCTTTACTTCACTTTTTAATAGTCCATTTAATAAGCCTTTGTATTAATTATCCATGCACCTATATACAGCTCCCTTCCCCTGTCCCACTGAAAGGCGTTATGTTAGTGAGCATTTGTACTGTCACTGCAATCTACACATTTCTCTTTGATCCTCTTCTCAATCTAGCCATGGTCAATCCGCTAACCTCTTTATTTTTTTTGAATTCCTTTAGTTGCCTCGCCATCTGCAGACACTCCACTTTCCCCCTTTCTCACCCATACTGTACCACTAATTAACTCAGCATTTTCCGCCATGGCTGAAGCCGATCTAGGCTAATCTATAACGGTCTCCATGACAGTCACTTCCCTTTACACCTGGATCCTTTGATGTTTGTGCCCAGGATGTGAAGGTTTCCCTATAATAATTGTGTGCATCCATTGTTTCTCTGAAGATTCTTGCTAAATGCTGCCAGTCTGTCTTCCCAGGTCCATGCTCCAATAACCAAATACTTTGCTTTAAAGAAGAGTCTTAATGCATAAACATAAGGCTTACTAGTTTGAATATATTATGAATAACTTTTGGAAATATATACATTTTGGGGCAATAATAAATACAACTTTTGTTGTTGTTTGTTGTGTTATTGTGTCTGAGGTTTGTACATATCTATAATACATTCATCAGAATGAATATTAACACATTTTTTGTTTTAAATTATTGTTCAGAGTGTACAACTACAAAAACAACTTGTTTAGTAGTTGTTATTTATTAATAGCAGTCCCCCGTGACCCGACCCCGGATAAACACTTGATGATGAGATGAGATGATGAGTTGCATGTTTTTGTTATTTATTAATAGCATTGAAATATTTATTAGTTTAATATGGTTTAATGTCTCCTACCTCCCCAAAGAAACACTTGCTAGAAGCCTATAGTAATTGGCAATTGGCATTCAGTGAATGTTTCAGAAATCCCTTAAACAGAAGTGATTAAAACATTAATACAAAATCTGCTGCATATGTAAAAACTAAGACTAACTAAATAAAAAAGTATTTTCATTCAAAATGTTTACCATTATCCCACTTGGTAATGTGGTCACTTGGATATTGACTTTATTAGCACATTAATGACAAATGGAACACTATGTGTTATGGATAAATCATTCAATATTGATTTAATTTAATTTTGTGAAAGATAAACCCAAATGATTCTTGAACTTTTTGGGTTATACCTTCATTGTTGAATGCACTTCTTGTAAGTCTCTTTGGATAAAAGCGTCAGCTAAGTCAATGTAAGGTAAAATGACCCCCCACCCCCTTGATGAAACCATGAGTATACTGTAGTCTCATCACAAATGTTGAAAACCCTGTTGCTGAGAATATCATCACAGTTGATAGTAAATAAGTTAATGTTTTATACGATTATTTCTCAGAGGTCACAGAGACGTTTAGGGGTGTTCTGTGTACATTGTTCGTAATTCAAGCAGAATACGAAGCATACCCGTAGGAAATCACTTATAGTATTATGTGTCCTTTATAGTAGCTATATTAGACTATAT
>JAOPJO010000078.1:4015927-4033337 GCA_027123675.1 Molva macrophthalma | reverse complement strand
AGATTTTTTTAGAGAGAGAGAGAGAGAGAGAGAGAGAGAGAGAGAGAGAGAGAGAGAGAGAGAGAGAGAGAGAGAGAAGTTAGATATGGAATAAGAGACAACGATGGATATACATATAGAGAGAGAGATATGGAGACAGAGATGGAGGGAGAGATATGGATACAGACAGACAATAGAGATGAAGATAAGGTGAGACAGATACTTGGAGGGAAAGATGTAGGAGAGTGATATATTAAGAAAGAGATATGGAGAACAAGGATGGAGGACATATGGAGGACAATATGAGAGAGAGAGAGAGAGAGAGAGAGAGAGAGAGAGAGAGAGAGACTACAGAGATATAAAAGAAACAGATACTCGGGAGACAGATCACGATTAAGATTTAAACTTTACACCTATAGCTTTAAACCTCACGCATACTTTGCCAAAGGATATGTCATATAAATGGTAAGTAATATGTGGGTTCATATACGTGAGGAAATGATGAATGAAATTGTACCGCCATCCAAATATCTTCTTGGCCAGGCGAGTGTTTCACTCAAAAAGGATTGATGATGGGTTACTGAAAAGGTGTACGACTACATGACAGAACAAGACTGGAAAAGTAAATGTGTGCTTTTATGAATACAATGTACTCAAGTACTCAACAGAAGAAGAGGTTAGAATATGAAAAAGGTACCAAACATTTGATTCTTCTGCTTTCAGATCATTTCAGAATGACAGGACTACAGCATGATGCAAGAAAGAAGAAATACTGTGCTTCCGTACTGTGCTACTGTGCATACCATCTTCAGGTATTTCTACTTCCCATGAAACTTTTAAATTCAATTTTTAAGGATAGTATATCCTTAAAAATGTAGTATATCTTTAAAAATGTAGGATATACTATCCTTAAACATTTTTAAGGATAGTATATCCTTAACAATGTTGGATAGATAGGTTAGTACTGCTATTGTCCTCTAGGCTTCCAGGCTATAATACATATTGGATGTAAAAGGGTTTTCTAATACAAATAATTTAATTGGTTTATGCAAGTTCAATTTTGAACTTGAAATGATGGTCAATGGGTCTGTGTCAGATAATGATTACTTACTAGAATACTTTAGTACATTTCAAATCACTTATTTTTATTGGAAATGCGTAATACTTGTATTGCAGAAGGATATTGAGCCTGGATGTTTTGTCCTGTGCCAAGGGGTTTGAGTAAGTATGCTTTCCTAATTTTGCCCATTGTTTCTTTCTTTGTCTGCCGCAAGGCCAAACTATTTAGTATGATTACAATTGTTTGGAGGGTGAACGTTTGGGGCTTTTTTGGCAACTTCTAATAAAGTGACGCTTTCACGTGCCAATTATTGAAACCTTTATTCCCTGCTGTTTTTTTCTTCCACAAAATTGATGTTAAAGTGTTACTACAAGGTACTCATTTGAGTTGGTACAGTTTAGATAGGAACTAAAATAACTTTATACCGTAAAGGTATTATTACGTTAGAAAGTGCATTAGCCCAGTTTTGTCTCTGAAAGGAAAGTAATCACTTTCTTTTACTTATGATCTGAATGTTCTTTTATTCTTAACTACTCCAATAATATCCATATATATGTATATATATATACATTATATTATAAATACATTATATATACATTATGCATAATGTGCTTGTTTTTTTATTTTTTAAACTTCCGTTCCAAAATAAATAACAAAATCTAGCATATAAAGGCGAGTATGGCTCATGCAGTACATATGCTACCGTTTTAACACGATCATTTCATACGCATGAGCTTCAGCCTTAACAAGACCCAAGCAGCGGCGCCCTGCCTGAATTGACAGCCTCACAAAATAAAAACAGTAGGAAGAACCGCTCACATTTGCAAATAAAATCCCAGACGAGAGAATACACTAAAGCCTGGGTATTCTTTCCTCCCCCAAACTGCTTAAACACAGTATTTTTTAAAGTGTTCTGAATATAATTAGACACCTCCGACACAATGCCGTGAAGCATATCTAACAAAGTTGCCATGACACGTGACCCTGAGTGGCTAAAAGCTTCACAAAGCCAGCGCTCCATCACATTCTACAACACAATGTAGACCGAGATAGTCATCCTGATTTCTGAACATTACCCACAACACAACCAGGGAGGACAGGGAGTGCAACATTGTTTCTGACACACACACATACACACATACACGCACTGCAGCTTGTATGTGTCTTGTATTGAATTGTTGATTAGTTGGTGATTTTCTTTCCTACATCCCCCATTTTGCTGGAGAAAAACAATCCAGCTGCCTCGAAAACTAGACTAAACTAGAAGTGTTTGTGTCGAGTTTCCAGACTGAGGCTGAGAGGTATTGGAGGGAATTGGTCTCATTGGGAGACTGTGTACAACTGTATGCATGAAGGGGAAATGTACACAGCGTTTAGAGCAACACGTTTTATTAAAATTCTTCATATAGTTGAAGGGCTAACAATCACTTCCTGTCCACACTTGATGACAGTTAACATGACGATGAGCAAACTCTACTGGTCAACATTATAACGTTATGTGCAACTGGTCTACACTATAAAAGCTTCCGGGATATTTTTGTGTTTCTGCATTTTGTCTTGGTGTTGCATCATGTTGTATTATACCAAGCAACAGTTAGAAAAGTGGTTAATATCAGCTACAGGCTGTCTGGGTAACAAGACTTGCCAGCTTGTAAGCCTTGGCATGGTTTCCGATGTTTCACATTCCAGGCCTGACAAACTCCTTTCTGTAACAAACAGAAAAAAATATGCATTTGACCAGCAAATAACCCCTGACCTTCACTCCATACTCACTTCCTTCATTAGGGGAATAAACTCTGTCATTTGCAAGTGATTCAGGGTGCTGGTGCTGTACCAACAGGAGTTAATGTTCTTCTTCCGTGAAGCATACAATTGATAATAGCAGCAGACAGATGGCCTGGCTCTTACAAATGACTGCCCTCAAACACGGGTCTTCCTTCTGCAGACCAGAACAGTTCCTGTTAGACGCCGGGCCTTAGCTCACAGGCTCAGTGAGATTAATGTGCCTTTGGGCTGTCCGTCAAACGTTGCCAGAGAATTGCTAATGCATAATATTCATTAGCTCATACATTTGGGGTACATCGTATCGATTCTGGACACAGATGGGGGCTCTTGGACGCGATTAGAAGCAAGTTTGGGTTCTTTTTTTTTTGTGAATTTGGCCTCATTGAAGTAATATCTGGGGACAGCTGAGATACGGACCCTGCTCTCATGATCTGTTTACTCAGATGAGTCATCATCATCGTCGGAGAGGTCTTACCACACAAATGGAGGGAATCCAAAGGGCCGTCATTAAAAGTGCTTCGATGTATTCCCAGTATCGTATTAGGGTTGTAATTTGTGGTTTTTATCCTTGTCGGATTGATCCCTCTATGATGGGAGACAATGGGTTGACAGCTCTTGAGGGTCATATCCTCTATAGATAACACAGCTCTGTATGTACTGCTGGCTAATGTAGTTTCACCAAGTGTAGGTTGACAGACCACACAGTAGCTGGGAAAGGTACAGGTAAGATCCAGGATTACCGGTAGAGACAGTGGAGATGTTTGTTTCCTACTGTTCTTATCCACTATGTCTACAGATGTGCCTAATAGATGGATGGATTCATCAGTCAATCACACTTTATTCATAAAGGGCTTTTTGTACAAACCTGCATTACAAAGTGCTTTGGATGGGTTGGTGAGTGAATAGATGGATGGGTGAGTGGACAGATTGATGGATGATAGACGAATGGAAGGAAGGATGGATTACTAATATAGATGGACAGATAGATAGATTGATGGTGTATAGATGGGTGGATGATTGGATGAATGATTAGATGGCTGGATGGCTGATTGAATTAATGGATGGATGGACGGGTGCGCTTTGTCAATATAGGTTAACATTCCGCTGCAATGCACAAACAAAACAAATTACAATGAAGCATTAACACCCTGCCTCACATTAAGTGCCCCAGTATTATGATAGGCTAACGCGAGCCTATTAAAAATTTGCAATTCCACTTATAATACGGATATAAATTATTGGGGAAGCAGAGGGCAAATGATTATTGTGATTAATAATCATTACATTAATGATGCTTAATGATTGCCTCCTCTTGCCGGGTTCTTAAACATTGGTGGAGATATCTCCTTTTAATTTACTCCTTATAAGCAGTAATGCAAAGACACATTACTATAATAATTCTGAAAAATTCATGAATTCATCGAATTGAATAAGATGAAACATTTCCAGTATCTTTGCCTTGACAAGCAATAATGGTGAATTACATTTTTTATTCATCACAGATGCTTATATGCCACTAGAGCGATGCAAATTAGTTTGATATTGTCGTCACACTTGATATAAGAACATATATCATACTGGTTTGAACTGTGGCCCAGGCTACCATGGTTACCATCATTGATTCCTCCATTCGGAGACCATGGTTTCTTAGTCTCATCGTCATTCAGACACTGCCTTGTAGTTACCAGGTGGATGAGTCCCTCTTTATGTGCCTGTTTACCCAAGCTGCCACTAATGCTAATCCAGCAGAATCCGGAGATTACACCAAACACCAAGGCATGATTGAACGCCACAGGCCTCAATCATGCCTTGATCTTCAGTGTCACTCTTAAAGCGGAAATGAAACACTAGATGTAGTACGCATAATTTACAAGATAATTTCCCACTCTAAAATCCTCAAAGGTTTAACACTGTCAGTGAAACTAGATTAAAAATAGTATATATATGTATATAAAAAAAGTATTCTAAACTACGTTTTTCAAACAAGTGTAGCGTCATCTTGTCCAAGCGTAGAGTATGACGTCACAAGGTTGGTTGGCTTAAGTCCTACAGTAGTTCATTAGCAGACAACAGCTAACAATGGAATGGAAAATAAGGTACCCCGAAGTAATAAGCCATGCAAGGGGGTTCAATTTTGTATTGCCCCCGGATGCAGCATGGAATTTTACAGAGTCAGAAACCAAGGAAAGATTGTCCAATTTCATGCTTTGCCTCTTAAGCGGCAAGCGGTTCTTCATCGTTGGCTCGCGGCACTGAAACAGGAGAATACTCCAGTTAGCCGTGAAGCTAGGGTTTGTAGTGAGCACTATGTAAACGGTGGCTCTGTGGAGGAGAGCGTTTGTAAGTTGTGCCTACTGGTGGTTCGCCGGACCAACAAGCTGAAGTCCGAGGCTGCCGCCTCTGCGTTTGACCTTTTCTCATACAAGGTTGGGTGTACCGACCGTCTGACCCAGTCTACCAGCAATGAGGGAGGTGTGCGCTGTAAGGAAGAGCACAATGGCGTGCCTATCTGGCTGAGCCAAGAGTTAGTTACCTGCCTTACTGGATAAGCAATTGGTATTAAAAAGCTCTCAGATTGGCCACGTTGCTTTGGCCTTCACCCATTTGATTGAATGAGGTGCATTACATCTTTAATTACTGTAAACTGTTTGCCATCAATAACTTAAGCTGGCAACCTAAGTTCTGACATTGCGCAGTTCCATGATTCATATTGACTACTAAACTGTTGGTACAAGTACTCAGATCTTTTACTTAAGTAAAAGTACCAATTACAGTGTTAAAATATTGTTACAAGTAAAAGTCCTCATTAAGAATGGCACATATCAGAATCATATATAATCACTGGATTATAAGAAGGGATGCATTAATATGTACCTCTGATGTTGTAGCTGGTAAAGGTGGAGCTCATTTTAATTACTTAATAAACTGTAAAAATATATCATAATGTATAAGTTGATTTATATTTTGTATTGATAATCTAAATCTGTAAAGTAACTGGTAACCTAATTTAGCAAATTATAGTAGTGTAATAAGTACAATAGTAAAAAGTACAATATTTCCCTCTAAAATGTAGTGGAGTTGTATAAAATAGCAAAAAAAGAACCTCCAAATTGTTCTCAAGTGCAGTACTTAACAGTAGTTACATTCCACCACGAGACAAGTATGTCAGAGTGATTCTACACAAAGAAAAATAAAAACGGCATCGTGAGGGCAGGGTAAATTGTTTTTCAACATTATTATTAAAAAATAGATGTTATTTATATATTTATGTATAAATCATACATCTATACTGTACTTGGAGGAAGGAATGCAGGAGGAAGGAATGCATTTGGAGCTGGAAATGTAAAGAAAACATGGCATTAATTTCGATTCAAACATACGGTCATTGGTGGTATATTAGGTATGTAAGAAAAGTAAATCTGTGAAGTTGCCCCCCTCTCCTCCCCTAATGCATGCTTGTTGCTTTGTTTGTTTTTGGTTTAACAAACTGGGGGGGGTCCAGATTTTCCAATTGGGCCCAAAAGCCAGCTCCAGATCTGTTTAATAGCACATATACTATATCTTTAATAGCCTATCAGAAAAATAATAATTGAAATAATAAAAACCCACTAATTTATTGGTGGGGGTTGAAGGTATGGAGAGATGTCTGGCCAGAGTTGTATAATGTATGATGTGCTCATATCTGTGATTTCGACTGATTCCACCCTTCTGTACGGAAGGTCCTGTGAGAAAAACACACAATCATACAGCATGAATATGAACTGTGGCACAGACAGACTGATAAAAGTAGCCATGTGTATCAATTGTTGTCACGTACCATGCCACCTTCAACTAAAGCTCTCCAGTCTCATACCTCTCAGAATCTAGCCTCAAAAGACGTGTGGTTCAAACTAGAAATTTCACTAACGTTATATTGTTTTATAAGCCCTGGGTACGGGACTCCACCGTCTTATCTGCATAATAAGACGGTGATAATAAGCCACTATTTGTTTGCTCCAAATATCTTTCAGCCTCGTCTTCGGCCGTATTTACTTTGAATGTGAGAAGTTGTAGGTAGCACGACTGCTGTCTTCCTGGGCTGACTTTCCAACTAACCAACCTCATGACGTAGTCATGATGCAACGGCAATATGGCGGCAAGTCAGAGCGAAAGCATACGTTATTACCAACGACACATTTATAATAATTTAACATATAGTCATTATATATCAAAAAAGGTCTCAAAAAAACATTCCAACAGACACAGAGATTCTGTACAAAACTCATCCAAACTAGGCTGTTTCATGTCCACTTTAAAGCCCCAACTTCCCACACTTCTCGTATAAGCCACAGACCTAACCGGACCACGTTCATGTATTAGTAAAAATTGTTAATACCTGCTTAAAAATGCGGGGCACAATGTCGTGGAGGACGATGAAACGACAAACGCTTTCATGTCTGGTATCTTTGAACACACAGACGTATATAAATATATAAATATAAATCTATAGTGCCGGGTTGCATCAAAGGCCAAATCGATTGCGATCCTTGTAATAATCCAGTGTGTCTGCGCAGCCGTGTGTCCCTAAATGGATTTGTAATGATCCTGATCGGAACGGAGAAGCTCCAATGCTAGCATTCAACTGCTGATCCAAGTTGCCGTCCGTCTGTGTGCTGACATCACCAGCCCACAGGACAGAGAGCTTCCTCTCACACAACGCGTTTCACAACGTCTAGCATTGATTGATTGTGCATCTCAAACGTTAGCCTCGAGCACCACGGAGAACATGGGTTGTTAGTGTGTAGCCTCCTCTCTCGCTCCGCCGCAATTTTGCCAAAATGTCCTCCCATAGGCAAAGCCACTTTTCAATTAGGCAAATGTAAAGCTGTAACTTCGTTTCTATCGCTTCCAAATGCATTCAGATTTCTGAAGCCAGTGAACCAATCACTAACATGCGCACATTTCCCTCCCGATAGAAGTGAACCATGGTCTACAATACATGGGGCCATTAGAATAATCGATGCGATGTGTCCTCTAGCAATGAAAAAAATAACATTGTATCTAGTGTGTGTGTGTGTGTGTGTGTCGTTCTCTGAAGGCTTCGTACACTTGATCTGAATCACCTGCCAGGGAGATCCGTTCCAAGGTCCAGCCAATCAAATCTATTTTATGCTGTTTCTTTGGGCAACGTGGACTCTCAGTCTGCCAAGGAAAAATGGAATGACATCATCGGACAGAATTTATTGTTTCCCAGCTTTAAAAAAAAAAAATTCCCATCCCTTCCTTCCATTTCATTTTTTTTTTGTTTTTTTTACCTTAACAGGAAAACAACTACATTCTATACGGATCGAATGTCGCACCACGAACCAACAATAACAAGATCCCTGGGGTTCGCAGTCATACTCACCCTACAGTGAAGTGATAGAACATTTAAGTCTGCCAAACTGAGATTGCGGTATGACTTGGTATGAATCTAAATGCAGTGGTGGTACAAGTACAAGTGGTGGCACTGGAATTAGCAAACACAGGGTTTTATGATGATATTTGAAGAGTTTGGCTGTTCCACTGCTTAGCATAGCACAAAACATCGGTGCTACTGAGTGAGTATGAGAAGAAACCCACACACACTTGCGCAGACAGACACACAACTAGTGTATACACAGACACACACTCTCAAACACACTACCAACGGAATTCACCACTACGACACACACACACACACACACACACACACACACACACACACAGTGTACGCCTACCATCTTCCTCCACAAGAACCACCAACTTCTAGAAAAAAAAAACACCACCATCACCACCAACACAACACTAGATATGATATGATTTTTCATACTTTCTCTCGCTCAACCACAACGCAGTTAAATACAACGGAACCCTCCTCCTCCTCCTCCTCCCTGTCTTGGTCTATAAATAATTCATAGCTTGTGTTCCATGGCAGCCAAATGACCGAAGCCTTCTGCGTACACGAGCCTCCTGATTATCTTGTACTGATGAACATGTCGCAGCACGACCCAGGAGGAAGGGTAGGAGGAGGAGCAGGAGGAGGTGAGGCGGAGCAGGGAGAGGACATGTGGAGAGGGGGAAGGAAGAAGAGGGGGAAGGGGAGGGAGAGGAGTGAGGGATGAGGAGAGAGAGAGGAGGGAGGAACAGGAGGGGGGACATGAGATGAGGATGGAGCACAGCAGTGGAGGAGGAGGAGAGGGAGATTAGAGGGGTATAACAAGGAGAAGGGGGAGAGGAGCAGGAAGAGGATGAAGGGAGGTGGAAGAGGAGGAGGGTAGGAGGAAGAGGAGATGAGGACAGGAAGGAGGAGGGGGGTAGGAAGAGGAGGATATGAGAAGGAGAAGGAAGGGGGAGTTAGTTTTAGAGTTGACATTGAATAGGGCTAGGCAACAGCCAGCTTGGTATTACAGTGTACTACACAGAATTACAAATTATGGACATTATATTTTTCGATAATCCAATGTTATAATAATCATATTTAGTTACCATGAGCTCTTGAAATATATATTAATAATAGTTTGTCCAGTGTGGCCTAATTTGGTTGGAACAAAATAAGAGTGTATAGCAGATAACAGATAACATCTAAAGTAAAAGATAAAAGATGAAGTGGAAGTGAGCGTGTGAAATAAGGGTCAGGGTTTATAACTTATGGAGAGGAAATGTGGGTTGCAACTCTTAAACAAAAATTGGATATAATAATTAGAAACACACAAGACACGCAACATCATTAGTATACCCATTGTATCAGCGACAGCAATTCTACAAACCTAGCAGTTCTCTCTGCCTTTCTTGCTTCGTCAAAGCACTTCGGAACCAGAGCATATTAAGAAATGCTGAGTAAATATTCATTAAGTCTTACTTCACTAATAACTTCCAGTAGCTTATTCATCTCCATGTGTGGAACAGAGGTCAGGGGTTCAAAGGTCAGAGGGACCACGACGACCGACCCCCTCCCCACCATAGCAGGTGACTCCCGGGTAGGTAGACAGGAAAAGAAAAAAGAAACTTTTCTGAGCGCAATCAGAGCCAAGACTTTGTGGAGACCTTGGCAGCCAGATGCCCGAAGCAACTACGGTGGAAAGGCACAAAAGAATAAAGAGAAATACTGAGAATTTACAGAACAATGCAGGCGACACAGTGATGGAGATAACAGCTAGACCACGACAGGAAGAGGGAGATGAGGAGGGGAGAGGAGAAGAGAGGACAAAAGGTTGAAAGGAAAAGAGAGGAGAGAAGAAATGAGAAAGAAAGGAGAGGAGAGGAGGGCTGGGGGGAGGAGAGGGGAGGAGAAGAGAAGAGAGGAGAAGGATGAGAGGAGAGAAAAAGACAGGGAAGAGAAGAGGAGAGAAGCAGAAGAGGGGAGAGGGAGGGAGAAAAAGAGAGGAGGTGAGATGAGAGGAAGGGAGAAACAAAGCGAGGAGCAGAGAAGATAGGAGAGGAGTGGCGAGGAGACCAAAGATGAAGAGAAAGCGAGAGTTGATCTGTAGAAACCCGACGACCGCCGCCATGCGCCCGGTTCTGTGAAGACAGTGATTTGGCGGAGATATCAAACAGCTCAGGCTGGAGCTACAAAGAAAACAGAAAAAACACGTTGGGTTTTAAGTTCAGCATTGTAACTGCAGTGACGAAGCCTGGCTTTTAGATCCACAGTGGAGTTACAAGGATATGTTTGATTGGACACAAAGGGCGCCCACCTTGGGTTCACGTCAAAGTTGAGATCACAGAGCTGTGAATAGCTGTTATGACATTGTACCCTTTTAGTACACAAGGGGGGGGCACAGAGGCACACACACACACACACACACACACACACACACACATTCTCAGATTATCACCATGACTACAAGAAAATGTTAATGGACAGACAATAGACAATAGAAGAGAAGAGAATGGAAAAACAGCATATTTTAATAGAATAGAGCAAGGTTTTGAATGCATTCATACTAATCTGTATAACATTGAACAACAACATAACTACAATACAACAATACTTAACACAGTGCCATTTACTTACTCTCTTAGCAGATGTTTTTATCTAAAGCAACATACAGTGAATTCAAATACATGTCATTAAGGAGCATGTAGGGGGCAGCTTGCTCAAGGATGTGTACAGATTAAGGCTGCGGACAATGGGGATCGAACCCAGAACCTTATGTTTGGGTGTCGAACACCATATTCATCTATCCACTACCCTACCCCCTACTAGTTGCATTTGTTATTCCTCCACATAACTTTGTTTTGTAGCTTCTGCTTATACCACATGCACCATTAATGACCAACCCAGCCACCCCACTGCGTCCTTTGGATCTCAGTACGAACAGCCAGAGCTGTTTGCTTAAAGGATTTGACCAGTTAGTTGAGACCTCAGGTTGGACCCCACATTGTCTATGTTGAGATATATATTAGCCATGGTCTTTGTACACCTCACCCCTTCTCTGTGTGTAGACAGGTTCAGAAATTGGGCAGTTAGCGATCAATTGACATCCATTAAATTCCAAACAAGTGTTTAGCAGCTCCCATTGCAGTCATGGCTAGGTATTTGTCTACAATAGAAAAAAACTAACAAATCCACAAGCTTCGGTTCTGTTTCCTCACCACTGTGCATGCTCATTAAATGGCAGTCTGATTATTCTGAATTCTGAATGCAGAGCAACATTTCAATGTTGTCGCGAGTGTAAATGTAGGATTTTTTTTTTTTTTAACAGATTTGAACGCAGGATTAGCATTCTATGTTTAAACACAACTGCACATGCTCGCGGATTCAGAGACAGATAGAGAGGTGAGCAGCTAGAATTCTTTAATGTTAGATGTCCTCAAACTGTGGATTTTGTATTTTTTCGACCCACCTGCTGTAATGGACTGGCCAAGTGGGAAAAAATGTAATGTGTGTTCAGTTGACACACTCTCATTCTACGTAAATTGTTACAACTGGGAACTGAGCATTTTATTTTGATTCAGAAATAAATGCCTAGGCTACGTTCCAATCAGTTGAAAAACACCCCCACCTACAATCTCACGACTTATTGAAATGTTGCTCTGCACTCAGAATTCAGAATGAACACACTGCCTATAATGCAGCTACTATCTTCACTCAGTTTTTTAACTGCCTCAGTCGCTAATTCCATGAGCATGAACAGAAGCGTTTAAACACAGAATCAAAACTTTGCCCAGATTCGGAACGTGTTTACACCGTGAGGGGGTGGGAGTTGAACAAAATCATGGCTGATTTACATCTCGTAGACATAGACAAAGACAACAATTAACATGGGGATTTAACAAACCGGCCTAATCCTTTAAAGTTGTGTGCAGCATGCCATGCTCTCTGGGTGTGGCCTCCTGATTAACAGGTTCCTGGTTTCCTGGTCTGGTGTTATGTGGAAACCTGACACGCCTCACGTGTTGAAGGTGTTCAGTTTGGTGTCTGATTACATATATATCCCTTGCACTTCATTTTATTTTATTGACTTTTATTTCATTAGGTTTACACTCGTTGGTTAGTAATTTTTGCATAATTCGAGTGAATGACTCGAATTATTCTAATGTGGTGTACTTTTGGTTACATTTATTTTCGTTTCATTTAAGTTTATTGAGTTTTATTTAATTTGGTTCTTATGGTTTGAAGGTTGGCATAATGTTCTTTCAATTCAATTTACCGCAACAAGAAACGCGTATAATGTAGTATATAAAGTATAATGTGTTTTGTACAACTGTATTTTTGTACTGAATATGTATAGACATTAAATGACTATTGAAGATTACCTTAACAATAAATTGTATATGTTTTATTCTAATTATCTTTTATAGTTAATTATTAATTATTATCTGTTATGTATAATTGTATTGCTGTACTATATGTGTAATTTAGTATTTTCATTTGCCAGTAGAGATGGTGAGAAAAATTTTACAACTCAACATTAACCAAATAAAGTTTAATTAGCTAAAAACAACATTGGTCCTCTATTCGTATGTGATATGAGTTTTAAAACATAGTTAAGCCACTCTAAATGTCGTTATAATCAGTATTATTCATGCTGTGTTAAAGAGCTAAATGATACTGCAAGGCGACACCAAGCCCAACAAGAAAAACAGGTGTGGCTCTCTGCCAATGGCATGGCTTTATGCTAATGATGGGGGAGTAAGTGCCAGACTCTCAGTTTGATGTGGAAGGACTACGGACAGGACTAGGACATATACGCACCCCATGGCTAGACTTCCATCGAGGTAACTATACAATAAGCCATAACACTGTTTTAAGTATGTACAGTAATATATACAATTGCATGTTAAAATTGCTGTTATCCTTACTGTTTTTGAAAAGTAAAACTGAACATATTTGTTTATTATTTTCTGATCGCCATCTCGTGACGCTACGATTCAGAATTCAAATTCAGAAATCTCTATTGTCTACTTACTACTTACATATGCACATTACATGTAAAGCAACATTAGAGCAAAGTGCAATGTGTGTAAAGTGTGAAATGGCAGGGTGCAGAATAGTAATTTTTGTATATATAAATATATATATATATATATATAATATTACTTTATAGTTCATACTCTGTATGACCTCTGCCCTCTGAATGCAGTGTACTCCAATGCATATTTTCTGTTATGTTATAGTTACACCGGAATATATCTGTTCCGTGTGATATACACAGCCCTTCTTTGCACAGGTGAGCCACACACACACACCCACCCCACAGCTTGACAATCTGCAGGCAACAGAACGCCTTTTCCATTCTACCCAAGCCAAAATTAAGCTCTATACCTCTAGGTAGGAACTCGCCTTTTGTGTTGCTATGGCGCACACATGCTTGTCCAATCAGATAAGACACTGAGCTGGCTCCCAAGAGGGCTGCCGACCCTCTAGTGTAGCGAAAGATAGACTATGAGCCAATTTATGATCACTGTGTACTGACTAGATGAATGAACCCGTCTCAGCTAGAATGGTCATAGTATTGGTTGCCTTTGGAAAAAAAAAATCTGATTTGTCATGTACTTAAACATGCCTATTGCTCGGTCGACGGGAACTCTTGCATAACAGTGTGTGCGCCCCTATGTAGCTGTTCCCACTGAACTCAAACATCCGCACCAATGACACCACACAATAACAACCACCCAGTCAGAGGGAAGGTAACCAAGCTACATGAGCGGCGCTAAGTTCGCTAGCAACAACAGGTGGAGGTCCCTTTCACACCTACGCCTGGCGCTTGTTTTGTGGCTATTTTTCAGAGCTAATTATTGCTGTAATTTGGTTGGTGTGATATTTTATACTTTAATAAGCTTGTTTACAGATGGCCACCACTGAAAACTGAGCTTTTTGAAAACCCCAGTCTGTGTGGATGGGCAAGTTTACATTTCTGAGATTATTTGGTAAAATTGGGACGTGATCGAGGAAAGGGTTTTGATATTTGTAATTTCACTCAAGGCAAACAAAAACGTGCAATCAAAACAATTTTTACCAGTGCCCTGGTGAATTAAAGCCTTTGAAGAACATCACTGCACACAATAAGGAAAAGATTAGGAAGGATTGTTTATCTTCGCCACGTTTTTTTGAATAAACTTGTGTTGTATTGGTCAAGTAGCGAAACCATACACACCCTCGTCTCATACTAATCTACTGTATGTTTGATGGTGTCTTTGAGGCATCTTGTTTTGCTAAATCCTTTGCAGGTAGCCTCAAGGCTTCTAACTAATTCAGACGGTTTAAAACTATGACTGAAAAACAAAAAACAAAAAATGTTAAAAGAATATAATTTTTTACTGGCCTAATCATCTGGAACTTGAAATGAGAATAAATGCCCAGCTCTTATTTGCATTCTGGAAAGTATTGTAGTGCAGTATTTTTCAATTTGTCGGTCACGGCCCATAAGTGGGTCACAGCAGGGGACGAGTGAAATGGCCATGATACAAAAATATAAATTACAAAAATAGACATTTGACTTGACTCACTATACATAGAGAAATTGTCACTTTTTGACATGGTCATGGTAAACATATTTTCCTATATAAGGAGCAGGTAGGGGTTAGGCAGGGCATCTTGCTCAAGGATGTCTACAGGTAGTCAGCTGCGGACATTTCAGTTTCAACCATTTAGGCTGGGAGTCAAACACCCTAACCACTACACCATCCTGTCCCTGCACAAACTATTTGATGTGTCCTAGGGGTCAAAGGTACTGACCCAGGTGGTTCACCCCTGCTGTAATGCATCTGAATGAATGTGCAGGTTTATGCAGGGCTCTGTTGCTGACCTCCGGGGGGCCCCAGACTATAAGGAGGGCCGTGGGTGACAGCGTGACTCTAGGATGTACCTACGCTTGGGGCCCCTCCGACAGCGGAGACATGGACATAGAGTGGTCCCTGGTCAGCCCCGACACCACCATGAAAGACCAAATGGTAGGAATTAAGACCTTGTTGTGTCATTTAGAAAGCCCTGGGATCTCTACTGTTACTGCACTACCACTATTCATAATTTTAAAAAGCTTGTTATTCTGATTCTTATAGGTTCTCTGTACGCTTGCTAGTAGTCTTTTTTTTGTCTCAACTAGGTTGTGCAGCACTCTAAATGCTTGTATTCTAATTTACTTGTACACTTAATACATTGTTAAGCTACTAAATGTCCCACCATTGTATGTTGATTCTGTCGCTAATGTGCTAATCACTCACTACCATTTACAAGTAGCAAATGCTGAAGCGCTTTGGGTACCTTGAAAAGCACTATATAATGCAATGAATCAATTAATTAATTAAGGAGATGGGGAAATGAGAAGACATCACAGATGTGTACAGGTTCAGCTGCGGTCCTTGGGGAAATCAAACCAAGTAAAATTCAGCTTGGCGTTGAAACCCTAGCCATACAAATATACTGCATGCATGATCACAGGATGGGATTGGGTTGACATTTTGGTTAGGGTGAATGTAACCCATGTTTAACATTAACATTTAGTTTGATTTTGAGGACGCTTTTATTAAAAGCGCCTTAAAGGTGAGGCTGAGAACAATCTAAACATAGTCAATATATGGATGATTGCAGAGTAGCTTCGAACCAGAACATGAGGCTATAAGTATATATTATTTAGTGTTCCTCCAAAGTATTCAAGCGTTTAAGCCAATTATAGAGAGGATTCCCAGGTGTGTCAAAATTCAACTTGAAGTGAAAGTTCAAAAACAGAGAACTGAGTTAGTTGTTATTTTTCAGAGAAGAGCGACTTTGACAAGATGCTTTATAGCAGAGGCTATGTGATACTCACCTCGCACTAGTTCAGAATCGGCATCAGACAGAATCAAAAAGAACGCAGTGTGACCAGATGGTAGGCCATGTTTGAAGGATTAACATTCTGTATTTCAACATTTTCAAAACAAGTTTTCCCATCAATCGGTTGGAAAGTATGTAGCATGACAAAATGACTTTGAATACCTACAGTAGCCTATACGTTCGTTTTTTTAAACATCCGTCATGTTCATCAAGTTTCCTTCTATCGGTCTATCCATCCATCTGTAAGTGTCTATCTCTTAATCTACTTCCCCCCCATTCTTTTAGCTGCTGTCCTACAGCAATGGAAAGAAATACATCCATGGTGTCACCGAAGGCATCGACTTCACTGCGACTGACCCCTCCAAGGGGGACGCGTCACTCTCCATCGCCGTGATCTCACCCACTCACAGCTTCACCTACCAGTGTAAAGTCAAGAAATCACCCGGGGTGGACATGCGCAAGTTGACACTGGTCGTCATGGGTAAGACTCGACGGGAGATCAGCTAGCTTACGTTCTGTGGGGAAAGGAGGCTGTACTGTATGCTAACCAAACAAAAGGTTCATCATATATTTAGGCCTCAGAGCGGGTAGGCCTGAGTAGCTTATTTAGTGGATTAGCAGCGATTAAGTATTTTTTATGGAAAACCTCCAAACTAGTGCAATTCAGTGTAGGCTTTTTGTTCACATTTTGATCAGTTGTTACCAGTTAAGGATACAAATCAATATGCCCTAGCCTACATATTTCCTTTTTTAATTAAGTCAGCCTGACACATGGATGGGAATATAATAAACAATTGTTCTTTGCAGTTCCCTAGAGTCGTTTATTCACATTTAATTCATGGCTACATCATTCCAACCGAAGCTGTAGTAGTTAGGATACCCGTGTAAATTGAGGTCAAACGCAACGCAGCAATTACACTCGTAGTCTTTAGAGAATTTAAAAAAACTTGAGTGCATCCGTGGAAATGGAATCAGCGGGGAATTAACTCCTAATTGATATTTCATTTCAGAAAAGCCCTCCATGCCAAAATGTTGGAAAGAGGTAACAAATTCGGTGGAAGAGTCGATTTCATTGCACTGCGAGTCATCGAAGGGCTCCGCGCCATTAAAATATACGTGGACGAGAGGGCGGGGAAGCCCGTTACCGCCAACACTGACACAGAGTAAGTCTGACCTCTACTGGTTTGATTCCGTAACTAGGCCTACATATCAAAAAAGTGTATATGGTAGTAATATTTCGTGTATGTTTACCAATATGTGTTTGTATGTGTGTGTGTGTGTGTGTGTGTGTGTGTGTGTGTGTGTGTGTGTGTGTGTGTGTGTGTGTGTGT
>JAOPJO010000078.1:4001747-4014780 GCA_027123675.1 Molva macrophthalma | reverse complement strand
ACACACACACACACACACACACACACACACACAGTACAGCTATTAACTTGTTTTAATGGTAAAAGTGTTGTAATAGAAAGCAAAATGTATAGCAGGCCTATCACTTTCTTGTGGTAAGCACTTCTCTGGTGCTTCCAACATCATAAGGGAGCATTCAGTTTTTGAACAAATACTCCTGAAAAGTATAAATAATTTAGGACTGCAAATAGCGTGTTGACAGCCAACAAGAAAAATAATTCCTACAGCATAAAAATAAATAAATCAGTTAGACCTACAATTCTTTATAAGCACATATCTGTCAGCACACTCGCCTGTTTTTCCATGAGCAATAAATATATAACTATACACTAACTATGTGTTGTATCTGTCACTGAAAAAAGGCCTTAATTAACCCTTCAGAGTCACTGAAAAAAGGCCTTAATATTTAATGAAGGGAAAATTGATTTTCAAGTTGCACAGTGCTTCAGAATATTTTCCATAAAGAAATATTGTAAAAAATCCTCAGAAATGTGACCCCTCTTTTAATGCTTAAATAGGCCTAATCGTTGTTGACGTTTTCAACAGTGAGTTTACGAAATGTTTTTGAGTTTGAGTTGGGTTATTGGAAAAGTAACAGGATTTCACCATGCTGGTGTAAATAACGTTTAAAACCCAATGATATTGGATTCACACCAAACCATAATAACTGTATTAATATCCAAACACGGCCAAAACTATTGGTTTCTCATTGGCAGTTCTCACTGACAGCCATAAGGAGAAACTCGAGAAAGCGTAAAATATTATAGTCTCAGTGGTGACCGTGAGACAGCTCTGGAATACTCCAGCAAGATCCAGAGTTGGTAGAACTTCACTTGTTTGTTCTGAAACCAGTAGAGTGTAGAAAGAAAAACATGGTTGTCCAGGTATAGTGGGACTGAATAGTTGTAGAAATGAAAATTATTATAAAGAATTAGGAGAGCCACATTTAGAAAACAACTGGAATAGATTCGACAGAAAAAAACATCCAACTCCTCAAAATTGTGCGCAATTTTCTTTTAACAATGATAACATTGATGTAATAATCAGCATCCAATTATACGAAATGGTCGCCAATTATAATTTCGGAAATAACTTACAATGAATGGATTTGTGGAGCATCTAAAGTGTATAGAAGACGTGTAAAACCGTATTCCCAGAGCATATGGATGGAGGCACTGTGCTGTTATTTTCTGGTCTGGTGGTGGGAAATAAAATCTTTTCTGAGGATCGGTTTGATTCTTGTTACGAGATGCTCCATCTGGTGTGTAGAAACACAATCCACAAAAAACACTTCACAGGGTTCTGAGAAAAATAGGCCTACTGGCCATTTTTCCCACCTTCAGAAATAATTCATTGTCATTTCTTGCAAACGATGTGAATATCAAGCAGGTGTTAAAGTTGACACACATGATAAACTGCAAGGCGCCAGATTTGAACAGCGTTTTGGCAGCAGCCTAGCCGCCTGTTGTGTGCAGAACTTGCATTCAGAAAAACACGCATTGACAGCCAAGGCTAGAATGCTGATAATTCTGTTGACATATGTAGATGGAGTGTGTTATTAAGAACAGCTTGAAGAACCAAGCTGTTCTTCTTAATAATAAACAGCAGACGAGACAGTAAAAATGATCCTCAGTGGAAGCCAACTCGATGGAGTCCAACAGAATAGATATGAAGATTTATAAAGGAGGCACGGTCTCCCTGTTGTCCAACATCAATCTCCAAATCAGATTAGGGAGACTGCCACTCTCTTAATCAGTAAAAGTCTTCTTCTTTGGGATGAGAAATGGGGAGGCAAATTGCTTCCAACAGTTAACATTTACCACCAGATGCAGCAGTTGCATGCAGATTTAAAATACTGATATTAATATTAACCCCGGGGAAATTGCTTCTGTAAGTATGTGGCAGGAGATTGAAGTAGTGGTTAGGGTGTCCGACTCTGCTGCTTCCTTGAACAAGACGCCTACCCTTTACCTGGTCCTTGAGAATGCGTCATCTGAATGCAATGAATGTCACTTGAGGATCATCTCAATGTTTTTATAATGAGGCTGGTAATCCATCCTATATGTTAGCGGTTCGATGTGCCACCTGTTCGGTCTTAACATGTGACATTTTCCATCCATGTCCCACTTTTTGTTTTCCCTGTAGATCATTACATAAATAGTAAGTTGGCTTTTGGATGTGTTCTGATCAACTGTTGTTTTGTTCTCAAAGGGAGGACGCTCCTGCTCCAGAGAGCCGACCTGCCAGTCGTTTCACCAACAGAAGCTCCAGCCAGTACCGGGGAGGCAGTTACAGCCAAGTATCCAGGCCAGAGCCTTACTTTATGGGGGAGAGCGAGTTCACTCCCCCCCAATCCACCACCAGCCCGGGAAGCACAACTGTCAGCTATGACGCCAAGTACGGAGATGTGGTATGATTAGGGCACTTATGCTGCTCTGGTTCCCCAAGATGAACTGTGTATGTACACGTGTATATTACTAATTTAACGTTTTTACATAGGAAAAATGTAGCAAGCATTCATTAGAAAAAAAAGTGTGCATTATTTCTACATGTTTCACCACTGTGAAATCCCATTTGCATATGAAATTATATATATATATATATGTCTTTTTTTGTTATATTGTTATTATCCATGTTTGTTATAATCCTCACACTAAATAATTATCTTTGGTTCAACTGACAGCCTTTTTGATTCAATGCTATACAGAAAGTTATGTGTGTGTATTAAATATGAATTTTCAAAAAAATGTGAAAAATGTGTATCTTGTTTTGGTACGTAGGTATAGCACTACGGCACACAAACACAGAGCCCCCGCAAAAAAAACATTAAATCTCATATTTAGACAAAAAAGAGAAATATTTATTTCATCATAGACGTCATTTTTGAAATACTCGACCATTCAAAAAAATGTACACAATTAAGTTATCTTTTTTTCCACGTTTTCATGAGGATGTACTGACAGGAGTTGAAATATCAACGGCCACATGCGATGGTCTCCTTATTCTCCATCCACTACACGAACAGGGACAACCCCACTTCTCTCTCTGAGATAACATGGAGGCCTACTACAGTGTTCCATAGTCTGAAGCTTTCAAAGCTTTCTCTAAAACAAGACAAATTGTTATGACTTGTGATTGAGGGGCAGTTGGCATCTGGAACATAGATCGTAAGACAGACCAAGAGGCTTAATATATCATCGTGACCATCACCTTCTTCAGTTCCATCAGTCTTGGTCTACAGTCAGTGTGTGAGTTTGCTGAAGGTTATCGTTTTGCTTGCTCCACTGGCTGTTATTTGGCATAGCGGGGATGAAAAGGGTTAGTACATTTTTTGTCTGTAATACATTTTTGAGCTCTTGAGTAGCATCTTCAAATGAAGATTGTATGGGAATTGAACAATTGTCTTTTAAAAAGTTGTAACTTCACTTTGACACTGTGAACACTACATTTTACACGTTAACATAATTCGATTTTTAGTTGAAAGGCTTCTTTAGAAAATGCTGCATTTATATTTCCCCATAAACAGCGACAGTCTGACCCATATAGGACTGTTCAACTTCAACATACAGTTGTTTTAAGATTAAGAATAAGTTTGAATTCAATAAATTAACCTTTTTAGCAGTTGGTTTGACCAATATCTCTAACTGGACATGTATTATTCGATGTACTATCATGTCATGTTTTACTACATTTCCCAACAACAAGAAAACCTGTAAACAAGCTTCTAAAATGACATCAGAAACCACGGTCTGTGTACTACTTAACAGAGAAGTGGGAGAAGTACCCCGACACCAGAACAAACCGAGACGGAAACTTTTGACGGCACTTTGAAAAATACTGGAGAAGAAAATAAACGGATACACTGAGATGTTTACTGCTGAATATTCACCAAACCACAGCGGGTACTTCTGCCTCCTGGGCAGTTAACTAGTTCACAGACAGTGTTGTAACTTCATGTTTAAATAACAGTGGTTTTCACCAGTCCACACGGTGCCAAAAAAAAGTCATTCACACATGGAACATGATTAATGTCATCCCACCACTATCAACAACACCACCACCACCACCACCACCAGCAGCAGCTCCTGATCGTCTGTAAATAAAGCAACGTACTAGAAAGACAGGATTCCATGCAGACAACAAAACATTGTTGGATTTGGCTTTAGAGAGTTGGTGATAGTCCAGTATTTTTGTACAATTCTTTTTTTTTTTTTTGTATAATAACAAACACATTTTGATTCTGTGCAAATAAAAAAAGAAAAACAAGAGCACCTACATTTCAAAGAGTGGCATGGTTATGAAGTGGGTTAAAACTCCTCCCGTCCATCCAGGTGAAAACCAACACGAGGGCCGATGTGAACCATATACCCTTGTTGTTACGCAAAACACAGTCCCTCCATATTTGAATCTCAGCAACCGTGCTCTGTCTATGGTTGTCCACTCCAGTTACATTTAGTCTGCTGACCCGCTCCGCTATCTTGTTTTCCAGGGTTGTTTTCCCTAGGAAGGGGAGCTGACATTGGTTAGTAAGCGCCTCGCCCCTTATTCCAGATGTTTTACAGTAGTCTTATTGGGGTTGGAGTGACTTTATAGGGGGAGAGGAGGAGGTGGCAATGTTCTTGGTTAGTTGATGTTGAGTTTCTGAGAACAATGACCATTATTCAAAGGCACTGTACTGTACATTGGTCAGGATGTGGTTGTAAGTGTGTGTGTGTGTTTGTGTGTGTGCTTGCAAGAAATAAGTATTTTTTTGTCCATCCATCGGATTCACCCCCTCAAGGCATCGCCATGACAACTAAGGCAAAATCTTCCAGCATGACAACTGAGAAACCGTCTTTTTTAATTATTTTTTTTGCAATCAGATTATTTGCCTTTACTAATATCAGTATTTTTTTGTTATACTTCAGCACAATAATCATTGGCATCTCTATTCAATAAATTATCTATACTGTACATTTAATTCTCCAAGCATAGACCTGCAACGAGGGGCAGCCTTTGTCAAAGTAAAAGAGCCCCGCGGCTCTATATTATGTTCAATAACGTTCCATAAAGCCACGTTGCAACACAGAAGATGGCAGATGGCTGTCTTGCTACCCCTCTGTGCACAGATGTGACATCATAACAAAAAAAATACAAAAATTGAAAAAAAGCGAAGCCGACTCAAAAAAAAAAGGGTAGAAACGCTCACTGCATTAAAGGAGTATCCAGCAAAAAAAAGTTGCCTTTTCTCTTTTTTATCCATTGAGTTGAGTTTCCTGGAAGGACCTCCATGGCCTCCCTAACAAGGTGGGGTTCCAACAGGGGGAGAGGGGGGTGGGTGGGTGTTAACAGCATTTGGATCCTACTGCACAGCCTCTTCGTCCACATAGGTGGAGGGGAACCATCCGATCTGAAATGGCAGACAGAGCAGGAACATTACTGTACAGTCCAACCAGCTCTGAAATAACAAGCCTTGTTGCAGGACTATTTTGTCTTGAATACATTAGAACTCATTAGGGTCTGAAGGTCAGGCACTCCCAACTTCCCTGTAATAGAAATAATGGAATAGAATATAAAGCATTTATCGGGAACTGATGGATCAACTAACACCCTTGCAAGACTCCTCTAAGGCCTATGTTCTGACCCTTCCACCCTCGACTATAAAAAGTTTTGACTCTGTGCCACAGAAAAATCTAAATCTGTGCTTTCCTCCTCCTCCTCCTCAGAAGAAGAACCAGAATGCCGCTTGCCTCCCTTCCCTCAGAGTTCTCACACTCCTCCGCACACTTTCCAACAGCAGGCCAGAGCCCTCCTACATTTCTATTTCCAGAGCTCAACGCTTCCTCCAAGGAGCTAAATCCAGACTGTGTCAGCATCCTCCACCAAATGTTCCAACACATTCCGGTCCCTCCCTTTAAATGAGTTCCAGAGTGCACAGGGCATTGGCCACTCTCCTCCCATGTTCTCCAAGATACTTTGGGTGGCAGCACCGGAAACATGGACGAGGAGTATTTTTGGAAAAATTGCACGTTTGATCGAGGTCTCTCTGCTCCACTCATCAGCTTTGGATGGTGCCAGTGATGTTTAATGTCCCTTCTGCTTTGACGGAACGCTCATTAAGCGGTTGATTGCTCAAGCAAGAATTGTCTCAATCAGGTTTAACTGCTCCATGGTTTCCAACTGTTTTGATATTTTACCTTAAGTCATTTTGAAATCAATCGATGTCTTTTTGGGTTGCATTTCATATCGGATTGTGTTGACGTAAAGATGCCCGGAAACCACTTGCGTTTCCTTCTAAATAGTCTGATCAAATTATCTTAACCCAGCCAATCTGTAGGAGATCAGCATTTGAGGTTGTTTTTCAGCTATTCATAAATGTTAGATTGAGCTCTCAACTCGATTCTTATCAAGTGCCTTACTATGCCTGTGAAACAAGTCATTAAAACACTGTTGATTGCCTTACCACTTATCAGACACAACAGATATGGTTCTACTTACATAGCCATAATTATAGCCATAGCTATAATTGAGGGGAAACGGTATGTTTTATGGAAGTACTAATAAGAAAATAGTTAAACATAGCTGTTCTCCTAGCACATCTAAAAACTCTTCCAAGTTTGTACTGTACTTAAGAATGGAATGTGCTTAAAAGAATACCGTTAACAGTTTTACTGGGAAGCCTCAGAAGAAAGTTGTATGATTGTATTCAGAAGAAAATAAGTAGTATTCAGAAAACAGTTTTACAGTATTAACTAATAAGAAAACAGATTTAAAGTATTAAATCATAAGAAAACAGTTTTTAGGTAGTATCTCATTAGTAAACACTTCTTAAGGTAGGAAATCAACAAAACACAATTTGTTTGAGGTGGTACTCACTCTGCCATTGGCCTCTCCTTTCCACCAGCCCTGATCTCCTCCGATCTTGCTGTAGATCTTGACGATGTCCCCCTCCCGAAGCGACAGCTCCCTCATGTCCCGCGCCGCAAAGTTATACCTGGCCACCGCTGTGTTCACCACCCGCGGTGTGAACACTGGGGACGCAAGGTCACGCAAAGGTCACGCAAGGTCATAAAGGTCACATCACCGTGGTAAAGTTCATAATGTTTTTAGATGCGTGTCATTAATGAGAAGTCGGGGTTAGGGCATTTTGCGGACACTGGGGTTCGAACCCAGAATCTTTCAGTTGGGAGTCAAACACCCTTACCACTAGCCCACCAGTATATGTTAGATGATGTTAGTACGCCAGATTAGGTACGGCATCCAATTTGTCAGCTTTCAAAGTTAAACTGGTAAGCTGACAAAAGTAACATAATATCTAAAAACGGCTTCTCTTTATCCCTTTAATACACAGACAGTGTTACTTATGGAGAGGTGTTAGTGATACAAATCACAACGTACAGATATCTTGTTCATGCAAGTCTTACACCTAACATAAGGTCAAGGAGCAGGTAACTTTGGCAGCAGTTGTGATTAACGATATAAGATTATCCACCCGGATGTCTAGTTTTTATTTAAGCAGGTCTAAAATAAAGAGTCTAGAACATGTGGAGGAACGTACGTGTGGAGAACAAATTCACGCTGCGACAGTATGAGAGAAAATGATCTTTCTAGCTCCTGATTTGATTGCTGCCCGACACACTGGGTGGAGACATGTCTTGGGAATGTTCTAGATAATGAGCTGGGCTCCATGGGAGTTAGAGCTTTGATGAGACTAGCAGCACACAGAGAAAGAGAGAGAGCGAGAGAGAGAGGGATAGAGAGAGAGAGGAAGAGAGAGAGAGATAACGATACAAATAAAGAAAATATAACGTGAAGAAATAGACTGAAAAAAAAAGAAAAGGAAATAAAAAGGAAAGAATCAAAAGAAAGAAAGCATGAAAATAAAGATTAACAAAAAAAGAAAAAATACTAAAGAAGGAAAGGGAGAAATGAAAGAAAGAAATGGAGAGAGGGAGAGAGAGAGAAAAAAAACAGGAGAGAAGAGAGAGAGAGTACCTGACCAAAAGGGAGCTGAGCTCTGAGAAGATGAGAAGTTGAGACCTTGCGGGCTGAGGAAGGAGAAGTTGTAGGAGGCGCATGAGGCTGCTGGGAGGAGCAAGGAGCACCAGAGTAGGAGGGGCAGGAGGAGGAGCAACAGAAGAAGAGGACCAGAGAGGAAGAGGAGGAGGAGGAGGAAAAAACAGAGATATAGGAGCAATTATGCTAGGGTGGTTACAGACACCGCAAAGCCCACACACATACACACTCCTGCAGCTAGCACAAACGCATGTATTCTGTCAGTAGACCACAGGTTGCTGTGGCAACAGGGCCCAGAGGGAAGAAGTTAAAAGAGATGACAACACCCCCAACCCCACACACACCCTCTGTACCTGTCCACCAAATCACCTCAATTCAGAGAACTACTTGGTAACTCAATTAGATACACACTTACATATGGAAAATCTATTTGTACTATATGATCAATAGAGGACCTGATTCGACCTTTTCATTCTTTGTGCACATTCTTTTTTGACTGTTACAGTAGTCATCAGGACAGTTTAGAATTGTATATACAATACTTATAATAATAATAATAACGAAGATGATAAGTAGGCTAGCTAGTAATTCTTACTGAACCATGTATTAATTTACCTCCTCAGGTTCTTTAAGGTCTCATACATATTATACACTAAACTAAATATATATATATAATACATAAGCACCTTAAGCTAATAAGGGCTGTGTAATACTGGAAGTACAATCATTAATCATTTATATACGGCTTAATAAATAATGGGTTTATTGATATAATACACCTATTATGTAAATAATATTTGCAAGACACATTTTGAGCTTTGAAAACGAAAATGTTGTCGTCTTTCAATACGTTTATTGTTTGTGTTTTTATGTACAAACGGGTCAATGTGTTGTCTTGTTGCGGCTATTACTCCCACTATCATCCGTAGTGCTGTGTGTCCTGGCCCTTTCTGAGGGTTGTGTAGCTGGTCTACCTGGAGAGCGGGTGCTAGCCCGGGTTAGGGAACGCTCTTTGGACTTGTAGGGGTAGCGTAACGTTGTGTCCAGCAGCTTGAAGCTCTCCTTCAGGGAGTGGGCCTGGTAGTACTCCACTAACTCCTGATAAGACACAAACAGAATAGTATAGAAGATACAGTTCAATTCATTAATCCCGTGAATGTTCGCAGATGGAGGTCATGGTGTCACCACAGAAAGAACAGGACAGTGATTGGCAAATATGATCAAATATGTGTAGGATAGATGTAAGTGATAAAATACATGTAAATATTACATGCAAAAATAACAATAATAAATACGGCGTTGACGCAACATCTCACTACTGTAGTGACATGTTTGTGAGTGAAACAGGTAATTAACGCAGAACAAAACATCAATACATCCTTGGGGATTTGTGTGGCTCGTACAAAAAAAAGACCAAACACGCTATCCAGCTGTTTGTTTGCCAGATGCAGGCTTTAGATGCAGGGGAGAGTGGAATGCTGTGTTCTTATTGGTTGAAAGGCTATGCTTGCCAGCAACAACATTCAGATATAGAGTTAGTTACCTTGATTAGATTTGTATGTAGAATAGTTTTAACACATATGCATATATCATTATTAAAATGCGGTTGTTTACCAGAAGACTTTCAAATTTCTTGGCCTCTGTGATGTGAATCCAGCTGTCCTTCTCAATGACCTTGATGTGCTTCACTTCATCGTTGAACCTAAACACACACACACACACACACACACACACACACACACACACACACACACACACACACACACACACACACACACACGGTTCAAACAAGCCACAGAGGAATATCATAATCAGATACAGAACCCGTGTATGAAGTCATCACAACATTTCTCATATCCATCAGCGGTTCCATCAGCCCTTGTATCATTTCCCTCTGGGATTCACCCCCCTCCCTTTTCCATGCAGGATATACAAACAGGAAATGCGATCAAACATGCAATTAACCACGCTGTAATTAGATGGTAGTTTAGAAAGCGACTCCGAAATCCCCACAGGAATTCCTCTCTTCAGCAAAATAAAACCTGATCTACAGAAACGTGTTCTGGAATCATCCCAGCGTTCCCAGATAAAGGACCCTGAGAATTTCTCCCCAGCAAAGATCTAGATATGGATCTCCTGTCCATAGTTCCGGAATCTTCCCCCCAGAGTTCTGGAGAATCTTCTCAGAGTTCTGGAATATTTCCAGAGGTCTAGAATCTTCCTAGATTCCTGGAATCTTCCTAGATTCCTGGAATCTTCCTCTCTGAGTTCTGGAGACTCTTCCTAGAGTTTGAAGGACACTCACTTGATGCTAATGGCAAAGCGTTCAGCTTCAGCAGTGCGCTCCCTGATCAGGTAGGTCCCGCTAATGTGGGACTTCAGCAGGTTGTCTGCCTGCTGCCGCTCCATGTTCCCAGCAAACCTACACAGCAGGGGGGGAGAGGGCTGTTCACATGGCCATCAGGTGTTTACGGCATCTTTAATGGCATCACATGACAATGTTGAAAAATGGCCACCAGGGCCTGCGGAAAATTACACCTTTTTATGACATGCAGTAAGTGGATATTTCCTTCTATATATTATAAACAGAAAAGTAAAGTGAAAGTGAAAGTAAAATATTATTTAAGGGAGTTTATATTTTAGTATTTTATTATATTTTCTATTTTAGTTTAAATAAACTACACTGTTATTACTTTGAATAAGGTTGCTCAGTCCCAAGAGGTACCGTAGCAGAGAGATTCTTTAAAACTAATACAACTAAATAGATCCATATCCTTCACATGAAGCAGCACTCACCAGGGATAACCATAGTAGTCCGTCTCCCTTGACGACTGTCGACTAGGACACGACTGGAATGGCTGTTGGCGACAAACCAAAACACAGAGAATCCAATCACACACACTAAAATCACAGCCATTAGCGCACAGGCAGATCATTACACACTAACACACAACAGAGGGTGCTTAAGAGGACGCTAAGGAGGAGTGGGGCTATTGTACGGTGTTATATAGGAGACATAGTGATTGGGTTTGAATGTATGTGCTTACCTTGGGGTCCAAACATGGCTTGACGCAGGTACTGGGGAAGAAGCCACTCTTGTGTGTCTGGAGGATTTTACCCTGGGGAAAGATAATAAAATATATTAGCCATTTATCAGCCATATATCAGCCTTATATCACAGCCAGTTACCAGCCAGATAACAGACAGTTATCAGCCAGATATAAGCCAGATTTCAGCTAGTTATCAGCCATATAGCAGCCATATATTAGCCAGTTATCAGCCATATATCACCAGTTATCAGCAAGTTATCAGCTATATATCAGCCAGTTACCAGCCTTATATCAGCCAGGAGAACAGATGACAGGTCAGCCCTGGGCAAAATAAAGTTTCAATGAGATGAAGATTATTACCACAGAAACCTATTAATAATAAATTAGTTTTTTGTGCTTTCCATATCTGTTCTATTGAAAGCGATACATTAAAAACCCATATACAGTTATTCAATTACACTTTTATCCAAGGTGACATTGGGTTTGGAGATATCTTTTTGACTGCAAGTTGAAGACCCTGGCGAATATTCTTTCTGTGTGCGGTCAGCGAGCTTTGGGAGGGTTAACAGCTCTGGGCGTGGGGGGTTTAGGGGGGAGAGTGGTGTTTCTCCTCACCTCCCACCAGGAGGTTTCAGGTTCCCCCTTCAGCAGCTCGATGAAGTCCCCCGTCTGGAGGGACAGCGGGGGCTTCCCCGGGGGCGCGGGCGTACCGTGGTAGTTCCGCACCGCCACCATCTTAGGACCTGCCAGTTAACATCAACATCAGTTAGCATTACGTTAAAGAGCAAACAAAAAAACCTAGTTTCACTTGACCGCTAGATAATTCATTCAATATTTTCGAACAATGTCCGATTTATAAGACTACTTTAGAATACTAATACTAACACATTATACATATTCATGTGTTCCTTCCTACTTGCACTTTATCAGTTGCGTTAGTACACTAAATGGACACAGCTTTGTCTCACATCCTCCGTCACAGAAGTATTTTTGTATTTATTTTTCCATTCAAATACAACACCCATTACAAGAACTTTCATTTTCTTTAACTGTTTTGATAGGTATGTTTGTTGTGAGCTCCCCATTAGAGGGCAGTATTGAGCTGTGGTAGAGTGTGGAGTCGGCTTAAGGAGAAACATGAGGCTACCAGCGGACAGAAATAGAAACACTTTTCCACTCAAACTTACCCAACGACATCCCAGCTTCCTGTAATGCAAACAAACAAAAAGAACATCCAATTAGCAAACAAATCATTGTTTGTGTTGTGCCATGGCAAATGGTGGGCGTTGAGCAAAGGACATCAATGAACATCATAGGAAAGAAGGAAGAAAAACCGAGCATATACAGAGAGAGCGAGAGAGAGAGTGAAAGAGAGAGAGAGAGAGAGAGAGAGAGAGAGAGAGAGAGAGAGAGAGAGAGAGAGACCGCCGGAGAAAGAGCGAGCGAGAGAGGCAGAAAGATACATGAAGAGAGGCAGGGTCAGACAGAAAGATAGAGAGAGACGGAGAGAAAGAGACAGAGAAACAGTGCAAGGAAAAGATTTAGAGGAGGAGACAGAGAGCAAGAAAGGGAGAGGGAGAGTGTCAGACACATACAGAGAGATAAGTGACATCCAAAAATTATGTTTACTCAAACTCATAAAGTATGGGATCCACTCACCAGATCATGGGGATCTGAAAGGAGAGAAAGGGGAAGAGAGGTAACGGTGAGAAAGGTTCACACATCAACTCTGTTCTCAGTCTGTCTGTCTTTCTGTGGTCCGAGAGGACTGTCTGTCTGTCTGTGGTCACTTACTGATTTTACAGATGGTGATAACTTCCAGACACTCCTTGTGTGCTCCTGTGCCACAGCGTGCACAGAAATAGCCCTGGTAGAAGATGCCCCTGAATAGAGCATGTGCACACACACACACACACACACACACACACACACACACACACACACACACACACACACACACACACACACAC
>JAOPJO010000078.1:3982377-4001089 GCA_027123675.1 Molva macrophthalma | reverse complement strand
ACACACACACACACACACACACACACACACACACACACACACACACACACACACACACACACACACACAGAAGAATACACAACCGTCAGTACATTCTCATCCAAGTATAACAGACCATTATTACAATACATAGTAGGACACATTCAGTACCATCAATTAAAACACACACAGAAAATAAAATATACATACCATACCTACCAATCAGTACAGCCTCGTCATAATAAAACACATAGTAAGACAAGTTCTGTACTTCCGTAAATATAATAAAAAACGTTTTCCTATCTATAATTACATCCTATCCACCAAGCAATTTGATTTACAACTACAGGACTAACAGCACTCAGAGGAGTTTTATAAGTTTTCATAGCTTGGTCCATATCAGTGTGTCCCAGAATACCTCATGTATGCTATATCCTACACTGACTCTGTAGGATATACTCTGACTGAATCGTACAGACCATACATCACAATGGGACACCTCGGCAGTAATTATCCGCAGATATACTGCAGATATAGGTTAAAGCAGAGCCACAGAGCTGGTGGGTCAATACGCAACATGCTGTTTAGTCTGCAAACCGTAATAGAGGTCAGGGTGGCACTCTACGTAACCAAAACTCGATTTCCCATGAGGCCGAGCTTGGTCTGCTTGGAATGGAGGTTGAGCAGGTTAAGAGTTTGGGATATGGAATTTGGGGCATTTAAACACTATTAGTGTACCTTTATATGTATTATTTTATAATGGTTTCAGGCTGAATCATATATATATACTTTTTTATTGTATTACAAACTCATTCTCTTTATTTTCCACTGTATTTGTACGCTGCTGAGATCAACCTTTTGGATGCTTTGACAGATTGTTGGGGATTCAAAAGTTAATCGGATGTCTTTCGTTGAAGTAGGCTGTTAATGAAATAAGGCTGGCTAAACTGGAATACTCTTAATACATACTGCAGTTTATGATGTATGATGAAAGATCCCAATATTAGCTATGTTTCTGAATACCTTAACAACATCTTGCAAGCACGGCAGTTGGTGTTCTTATCAAAGGTGTGCATCTGGAAGTTGTGCTGATTGGCTGTGGCTCTCTCAGGCTTGATGTTGGACCTAGTGTGATTGGAGAGCACACCAGTGAGTCATCACAAACGCAAGGAGATGATTGGTCGAAGGTGAAAGGGAGACACCTGGGGAAGACACTGAGGACACTCACATGGCCATTTCAAACTGCTCCATCCACTTCCTCTTGGTCTCCTCCGTCTTGCAGAAGAACTGGAAGCCCTGCTTGCCTTGCAGGTGGATTAGGTAGAAGCCGTAGGACCACTGGGGACATAGAGCGAGTGATGTGTGGGGTGGAAACCCATATGGAGGCAAATGGACAAGACAAGCACACAGAAGCCAACTGTTAAATCGTCATCGATCATCTCCATACCAAAGGATGCAGAGATACCCGCTCAACATATGTTCTCATCTCCCAGAGGAATGAAGCTACTCAGCATGCCAAGCGACTTTTATCAGACCAAACCAGAGGGGCGATGCGACACCCAACACACCAACACAGCTTTATGAGTGGACGAGTTTCAAACAAAGGGGTTAACGTCAGCTTACCATTTTTCCACTCGACTGGTAAGCATGCAAAAAGAGAAAAAAGACATCAGAGAGAAAGAGCCGGTTACACATGCAACATGGACACACATGCAAATTATGATTTTGTTTTAACCAAAAACAAAAGAAAGGAGCCATGTTAGACTGCTGGCAGTATCGCGTGATCGCCACCGTGCATGAATCATAAATGACCTGCTTTGCATTTTTATCCTTCATGAACTTGAAAGCATGGATACGCAACAACGCATGTCAGACACCTCAATGCATTACTGATGAGTCGCATATCTGAAATTACCATTGACGAAATCACGTCGCTCAAGGGCATTGATTAGAATAATTGCATCGATTATTATTCCGATAAAAAGACTGAGAAGGGTGTTGTATTATCATCTCCATCGTCTCCATGTCTCCTCACCTTCTTCATATCCCTGTTGTTCATGAGGTCGTCTGACATTTTGTATGACTGCAGCTCAATTATCTCCTTGAGCTCATAGCTGTAGCCTTTTCTCTTGCACACAATCACCACCTTGTCAAACAAGAAGATATACCTGCAAACACAAACACATACACGTGACCCGTTAAACCAGCAGATTTAAATGCTGCTTTAAATATATCTGATTCAGTTTCATTGGCAACCCTTTGTTGGGTTCGGAGGGAACAGAGGTCCAGTCTTACCGGTCCTGTTTAGTTCTGTTGATGATAGAGGACACTTTGAGTTCTCCATCGATCTTTGGCCTGCCGTACTCCTCCAGTTTGACCTGCTGCTTAGGGCACACAAACAACAACCCCAGTCAACCTTTTCCTCCCCCATAGAGAACTGCAAGTCACACTTAAGGCTAATGCTAGTACCTTATGCTAATCACTTATGCTAATATAGCTAATGCTAATAGCGCTAATGCAATATGTCTAAAGATACACAAGGATAATCTCAGAAGAGCTGAGTTTTATTTGAACTGATCTTCTCAAACAACATTCAGTTTAAAATGGAACATATATTTCCCACAAGGTCTCCCTCATTTTTCAAACCTCGAGACAACTCAGGGATGTCAGGGGTTTTGATTAATACAACAAAATGCACCATTTTCCCACTGAAAAATGGAACCCTGACTTCAGGGCACCATTTATTGTTTTTTTCCGTCATTTAGAATGCATCCCTAGGGCTCTGCTGCTGTGTGGTTCCTCCCTGGTGTTATATCAGCCCTCTAGCCCACATCCCACTCCATACGTCCCCGTTCGGCCAGGGACGTATGGAGAAGGCAACTGAAAAATGTTCTCTCTGCTGACTGTCCCTCAGGGTGCAACCTTCACCTGCTCCCCAGCAGACTGAGATATAGTAGTCAGTCAGAAACCTATAGCTGTACCATTAGGCTCTAGTCACTCTGTTTTTACATATACACAACCACATACAGCCTATGATGTATATGTGTACTTATAGGTAAATATATATATATGATGAGATTTATAGGTAGGTATGCAGATAGACAGATAGATAGATATATGATCGATATATGACAGATAGAAAAATTGACAGATAGATTGATAGCTAGATAAATAACAACTAAAAGTCTACAAGCGAGAAGTTCATGAGAGGAAAGAATTTCTTTGGTGTTTACATAACTGGCGTGGTAATTTTCTGCGCAAGGCTAAATGATTCAACATGGACTACTTTAAATGCACTGAATTAGATGGAGGCACAGTGCCACAGAAGTTCTCTTAGTGGAGAAAAATAACGATTTATATTAGTGGATATTTCATGCAAGTGCTCTTTGAATCTCAACTAAGCATCACCTTGAAAGAAATTAAAAGAAATGTAAAAACAACCCCCACACCCTTCTTTACGCACTTATTGTATGTTGTACATCCTGGCACTTAAGGTACGCACGTATTGTATGTTGTACGTCCTTGCACTTAAAAATAGTACTTAGCATTGTGTAGCATCTTATCCTAGCTATCTTGTTGTATACAGGGAATGGGTTAACCTAGCAATTGTTAGTGCTTGGCACTTGGTTCTATGAACATCCTTACTGTACGACAGCGATATATTGTTTCTCTTTCTTCTGACAAATGTACTTATTGTAAATCGCTTTGGATAAAAGTGTCTGCTAAATGCCCTAAATGTAAATGTAAATAAAAGCGCTTTAGAATACATCTAATACAAATATAATTAAGTTCTCATGCAGTTCTTCAGAAGTCCTTACAAGCACTTACAAGGTTTTCAATGGAACTTTGGAATTCGCTAATTTTCTTCAGTGTCTCGTTGTCTCGCTTCACTTCGTTGATGTACATCGCCAGGTCCTGGGAAAGCACATGGAGCGAGATTAGTTCGACTTTTCACCCTTTTTTTAATCAGGCTGTCCTGTATCTCAGTTGATTTTCTTAAACTCACTATGATGGCACTATGATGAACCACTGTACAACAGTGGTTCACAACGTCAGTCTTTTAACCCATTTTCAATAAATAATTGCAACCCCAACTCAAAATCAGGCCACACTAAAGGTGAGCAGTAGTTCCCTTGTGGGTATGAATCATTAGCCACATTTTTCCGTTTGTACATACAGGGCCTTTGTGAGATATTTAAAATAGTTATTCTTAATAAAAAACTTACCATCAAATATTTATAGCTTATAAGTCAACAATCTCCCACAACCTCACATGTTGGGAACTATTGCTCTACACACACGTACAGACGCACACACAGACACAGACAGACGTGACTGAACACAGACACAGACACCTAAATCATGTTAAAAAAACAAAAAGAGAATAAAGACGACAGACACCTGCATGGCCTCCAGGGCTTCTTTGAGCTGCTGTCTCTCCGGACGCTCTGCAGAGTGACTCAGCAGTTCCTGGAGAGAAACGCGTGATGTCAACATCAACAACAACAACTAAGGGAACAAACAACACCACTATCCAATCCTGCCAGAAGTGAAAAGTCCTACTTTTATTTTTTAACTAAAATGACCAATGTACATCTTTACATAGAAGAAGGTAGGAAACGTCAATTTATATTCTACTGTATTTACCACCTTACCATCTTCCAACCGATACCCAGTCCTACCTAAGCCAGCCACCCATGATCCTTCTGTAAAACTATACAGAGAGGTGAGCCAAAAGGTTCCGGGCTCAAACCCCAGCGTCCACAGTACCAGTAGGCATCCTTGAGTGAGCTGTCAAACCCCTACCTGCTGCTTAATGACCTGTATCTAAAAGACCCTTTGGATAAAAGTGTCTGGCTGCTTAGTGATTGAATAGTAACAATAGAACCCCACAAAAAATGCATTCATCATTTTCGCATTGCTGAAGAACGATTACTCATGTGTATTATATTGGCTGATTGGCAAACAATAGGAATATAGTGAGAATAAAAGAGATCTCACCGAAAGGTCATGCACACTCACACACACTACAGACACACTCAGTTGTAGAGGAAGCCCTGGAGCTTTAAGCTGTGGTAATCCTTTACTGCGGTGCTATGGGAAGCAGGGAAATGGGCTGAGTTTAATCTGATTTCAGCACGCTTGATTTGACCTCAGTGGCAAACTGAGAGCCCTGCAGGGCCTCTGTTGACTCTAAAGATGAAAGTCTCCTTCCACTAATGTGTAACTTCACTAACACCTGGCTAAAACTATCACCTAGCCTCATAATCACCTTGACAAAAAATCTCCTAGACAAACATTAAGCCAAACCACCACCTAGCCAAACAATGACCTGTCCTAGCCATCAATTTGCCAAACAATCACCTAGCTATACAATAATCTAGCCACAGATTCACCAAACAACAATTACCTTGGAAAACGATTAGCCAAACTATGACCTAGTTTTACACATAGACAAACTATTAGCCAAACTCTATTCAGCCAAAATATAACAGAGAAAATCCATAACCAAGCCACAAACAATGAGCCAAATAGTCACTTAGTTTCACTATCACCTAGTCAAACTGTGGTCTGGTCAAAAAAATAGCCCAAAATGATTACTTAGTCAAAGAATAACCAAAGTCAAATAATCACTGTACGAAACGTTCACCTAGCTAAACAAACACCCATTTTAAAAATCACCTATCTAAACTATCACCTGGCCCACCAATCACCTGTATAACCCCCACCTCGTCATTACACAAATCAACACAATAAGGGAACACAAAGTAAACTGTTTTGGGTGTTTGAAAATGCGGAATCAATGTGTACGGAAGAAGGATACAACTGTGACCAACGATGCGTTTCCATTTCCCAGAGGTAGTGTGGACATGGTCTTTGTGTTTGTGTTAGATGTGATATATGTGCCTACCTTCAGCAGTAGGTGGTATTTCAGGACCCTCTGCATTGGAACCACCAGAAGATCCTGCAGCTTGAACTTCCCTTCCTGTACCTTCATTGTGCATTCCTGAAATAAAACCCAAACACAGACAGACGCAGTAACGCATGACACACAATACTTTGCATTTAAATTCTGCAGATTGTACTACTTGTTTAAACAATTAGGGGCTAGATGATTCATTGCACAGTTGATTAATTACTTAATCATGTAGTTGCGTTCACCATCTATTGCCTCAGCAAACCCACGACCCCGGTGAAGGAGGCTACATATTGCTACTGCACAGACCTAATTGTTCTGTAGGGCAAACTGCACCAGGACAATTAGCATTTATGCTGATTGGGGACATTGCTCAGGGTAGAGGATGTATTTTGTCATGTCTAGCTCAATATGGTCAACTAGTAGAGCATGACATTACAACTGCCAGGGTTAAGGGTACTGTTCCCACTGGGGCCACAGATGCTAAGAAATCTATGCACTCACAGTACTGTATGGCACAAAGTACCAACCAGTAGCGTCTACCTATATTTATCAGTTTATTCATTTATCACAGGGAAAAGGCAAGATACGTTTTGGACTCTAATTCTTTATATGAAAAAAAAAACAAGCTGATTATTTGTGTAACTAGACAGTGAGGAGCAATTTCCCCACTGTTACAAAACATCTCTATTTGGAGAGAGAGAGAGAGAGAGAGAGAGAGAGAGAGAAATACCTTCCATTTTGTCAACAGGATCCATGTCTAATTTGCTCCCATTCTCTCGCCGGGCTAAACATTGATCTACCTTAATCCTCCTCCATTACACTAGCGCATTAACCTTACCCTGTTTCTAGTAAGAATTCAGGGGCTGAAAATTGGGGTGCGGGCAGTAATTGAGAATAATGATAGTTTATATGCTAGCAAGCAATTAAAAGAACATTTCACACAATATTATCCATACCTATTAGAAATACTAAAGTAGATTCAACAAGATGTGGCTCCATAATTGTAATCCTGTTTCCATTGGTACTGGCCTTTTAAAATAAAATCTATGTTCCCTGATGAGGATTTAACTTGTAATTGTGTTGGTCGAGTCTCCGACCGGGTCTCCGGCTTAGTCTGAGGAGGCTGTGGAGCTGTTATGTGTGTGGCCTGACCATGGTTTTAACTTGACTTTCAGAAAATAGATTCCATCAAATTACATTTGTTTTGATCAAGTCAAGTACATTATATCTGTATAGTTCTTAATCACAGTTACAGCCTCGGAGGGCTTTTTTCCTCTTCTTTCCTTTATTCTTTACATAGAATGAGCCTGCATTCAACTGTGACAGACGAGGTAATGCATTTGTTGGGAAACCCAATAATATTTAATAGCTGTCCTCGTCAAAGATTCATGTTCAAAACTATTTTCAACCAATGACAACATTAATAATGACTTGTATTCATCTTTGCTGTGGTATTGAAAAATGCATAATTGAACATCCCACTGTACTGCATAACAAGAAGTTGGAAAAAACTTTGTTGGACTAGTTGAACTTCGACTCTATCCACTCTATCTCAAGGTCACTCTCTGCTTCCCCCTGCCCTGCGGCCAATCACCACTTAGACATTTGCATAATGTGCAAATGTCTAAGTGGTGATTGGCCGCAATCCAATCACTGTTTATGTCCAAACAGTGGGCGGAGCCAATCAGTCACTTCCTCTTCCTTGAACATGTACAACCTTTCACGATGTATCCATAGGCCTGCATGTATTTGTGGTACCCATTCTGTACCTTGAAACGTGTAAAACACACAACATGTAAATAGCGGGAAGTTGGTTACCTCAACTTTAACCTTGACCTCCTCCCGCGTGGCGATGAGGTCATCCAGTGTCTTCTGAGCCGTCTCCATGTGGCTGCAGTACTGACCGTAGATCAACAACCTGCGAAAACACGTTCGCACTCAGTCACTATCACTGTTATTATCACTTTATCACTCTTAATGTCTCCATGTGGCTGCAGTGCTCAATATCACAGTCAAGATCACAATATAACTTTTAATATCACTGTGTGGGCAGCAGTGGCTCAGAAGGTAGAGCCAGTCGAGTGGCTATTGGAAGGTTGCAAGGTAGTTTGATCCAAGTGTGTGAATGTGTGTATGAATGGGTGAATGTTAAGCAATAATTGTAAAGCGTTTATTGTTATAATTGTTTACAAAGTTCTATATAAATGCAGTCCATTTACCATTTATTTACCATTATATCACTATTAATATCACAATATCACTATTAATATCACTGTTAATATCGCACTATCACTGTTAATATCGGGACTATCACCGTCAATATCACATTATCAGCATTAACATCGTAACTATCAGTCAATTTCACGATATCACTGTAGATATCACTGTTAATATCATGACTATCACGTCAACATTACAATATCACAGTTAATAACTCAAATGTTAGTCACTACCACAATATCACAGTCCATACCACAGTTGTTATTACGATATCAAAGTCACTATCACAGTCAATACCAATCACTCCTGAATATCAGTAACTTGATCGTATGCTTTCTCGGCCTCACTGATAAGTCGCTTTGGATAACAGGGTCTGCTAAATGATGTTATGTACAAGATGTGACTGCTGATGTAGGTTAATAATTAGGTAACATATTTGAGAGTAGACATGAATAATATCTACCCATGTGCCACCAATATGCTTTAATTTAAGTTAATTAATGAAAAGAAACTCAGTAATTTTAATCAGAGGAGCCTGACGGGTTCCTCTTAATTTCAAAGTGAGGAGAGAGAGAGAGAGAGAGAGAGAGAGAGACAGAGACAGAGAGAGAGAGAAGAGCTCTTCAATAAATGGAGGCTGCCCTCATTAGATCACACAATGGACCCGCGACATCATCTGTGGAGTCTCTTCAAAATGGAAGTGGTTTAGAGTCATCGGCTTGCCACAACACATGGCACACATCTCTTCCTCTTCCCTCTCTGCCTCACTCCTCCTCCCCCTATCACTACCCATCTCTCTCCCTCTCTCTCCCATCTTTCTGTCTCTCCCCCCTCTCACTATCTATCTCGCCTCTTCTCTCTCTTCTCTATCTTTTTGTCTCTCCCCCTTTTTCTCTTCTCCCTCTCTCCCTTCCAGCCCTCTCTCCTCCCTCTCACACTCTCTCTCACACTCTCTCTCTCTCTCTCTCTCTCTCTCTCTCTCTCCCTCTTCCTCCTCCCTCTCCTCCTCTCCCTCCACTTCTCCCTCCCTCCTCTACCCCGCTCTTCACTCACTTCCCCTCTCCCTCCCTCCCTCTCACCACACTCCTCCTCTACCTCCCTCCTCTCCCTCTCCCCCTCCCTCCCTGTGTGTGGAGGGCGCATGGAGAAGTAGGGCACTGGATCGGCTGCCGGTGCCAAACCCCCTCTAGGGCGCCTGGCACTCAAGCTTGAATTTGAGTTTATGAGCGGAGAGGAGAGGAGGAGTAGAGAGAGGAAGGCGAGAGGAGAGGAGGAGAGAGAGGAGAGGACGAGGAGAGAGAGGAAGGCGAGAGGAGAGGAGGAGAGAGAGGAGAGGAGAGGATGAGAGAGAGGAGAAGGAGGAGGAGAGGAGAGGACGAGGAGAGAGAGGAAGGCGAGAGGAGAGGAGGAGAGAGAGGAGAAAGAGGAGGAGAGGAGAGGACGAGAGAGAGGAGAAGGAGGAGGAGAGGAGAGGACGAGGAGAGAGAGGAAGGCGAGAGGAGAGGAGAGGACGAGAGAGAGGAGAAGGAGGAGGAGAGGAGAGGACGAGGAGAGAGGAGGAGAGGACGAGGACGAGGAGAGAGGAGTGGAGAGGAGAGGACGAGGAGAGAGGAGGAGAGGAGAGGACGAGGAGAGAGGAGTGGAGAGGAGAGGATGAGGAGAGAGGAGGAGAGGAGAGGACGAGGAGAGAGGAGTAGAGAGGAGAGGAGGAAGACCGGAGAGGAGGAGGAGAGAGGAGAAAGAGGGGGAGAGGAGAGAGAGGAGGAGAGGAGAAAGAGGGGGAGAGGAGAGAGAGGAGGAGAGGAGAGAGAGGAGGAGAGGAGAAAGGGGAGAGGAGGAGTGGACCAGAGCGAGCGGAGAGGATAAAGAGAGAGGAGGGGAGGAGAGGAGAGGATGAAGAAAGAGGAGAGGAGAGGAGGAGAGAAGAAGTGGAGAGGAGACGAGAGAGAGAGAGGAGAGGAGAGGAGAGGAAAGGAGAGGAGGAGAGAGGAGGAGAGGAGGAGAGAAGAAGTGGAGAGGAGAAGCTGATATCTGACGGAGATGTGAGCAGAGCGGGACATGAGCGCTGTCCACGTGAATGAGCAAATGAGCAGTCAGAGGAAACATAAGCATTAAGGAAGAAATGGTTGGTTTCTAAAACTTATCTGAGATGAAATGTTATGCTTTATGTTTCCGTTCTTTATTACTCTGTTGTTATTTTTCATGTGTGGCGTGTACATATGAACGCACATACAGACACATGTACGCGTATGTATACACACATCTTGCAAACGCACACAAACACACACACACACACACCCCAAATAGACCCTCACATTGACGGATCTTTCCCCTTCATCCTCTTCATTGCAGCGTTTTAATAATCCAGAGGAGATCAGTGCATCACTGTACACCCCCACCCCACAACCACCACCATCCCACCCAGCAGGGGGGCTTCCCACACTCGACCATCACTGACAGGCCCCCCAATGCGAAGCTTCCCAGGCCCTGGAGCAAACTGCCATGCAGGGCCCCAGAAGAGGCTGTGATCAGGGCCTTGGCTCCATGGACACATGTATAAATAGACACCACATTGGCCTTTGGATCCAATGTAAATGGATTTTCTGGATAAAAAGCACTATAAAATTGACATATCTCAACCGATTTCAATGAGTCGTTTTTATTCAAAGGTTTATGATTTACGTTTTATATAAAATATGTATATGATTAAATATGAATCTAAAAACAACTCATGGAATTCCGATGAAGAATGTAAAGGTTATAGTGGCTTTTATCGAGAAAAAACGCAAATCCCCCGGTTCACTTCCATTTGTTTACAGGCCAGTCTTTGCCACTCCAATATGGTGGCATCGTAGACGTATCGCTGCAACAGGTCAAAGCAGTCAACGCGACGTCCATGTATATATGTCTCTGTTTGACTCCCCCACTTTGGGAGACTGATCCCTTAAGAGACGGAGCCCTGAGGCCTTCCCTGTCCACTCCTAAATTATCCAGGAAGGACAATGTGATGGAGACTAATGGAGGGCTGGTGATGAGTGAGTAGACAGCCACCGTATGGCTCAGTACATTGAGGTCTTCATGCGTGCCATATACCTCTCCCCTCCAACCCCCTACTCTACTCCTCCTCCTCCCCCGCCTCCTCCTCCTCAGCTGGCATGTCACCAGAACATAACCAGACGTGGAGGGCTTCTTCTTTGCACATTCCAACTCTGAGTATTTTCCAGTTATTTTACAGGAATGTTACAATGAATCTTAACGTTAAATTCCTATCATTTTATGAGAATGGATACATTCTTTCATGAGAAGAGTCAAATTATTGACATGAGCTGATTCCAATTATGTTATACGAATATCATAATTGCTTTATGAGTATATATAACATTTACTTGATGATGATCTTACCATGTTTATCATTGTATTTTTATTTGTATGTTTATCTTCTCTTGTTTGACTTGCACATTTATTAATGTTGCTGTAAAACCTGAATTTCCCTTCTGGGAATAAGGAAGTTATCTTATCTTATGTTCTCATGTTCCTTCACAGACATGCAGGGCTGGTGTGGAGATGGAGCTGTGATTAGTATTGGTGTTGAGTAGAACGTATAACAACTGCAAATTAATAGAGAGCGGAAATGTAATTACAGCGAAACACCGACTCAAATAAATTACTTGTGCCCTCCTTAACGAAGAAATACGATGTAGTAACACTAAGGCGTAGAGTAGATTATTGCATGCTGATTAAAATTAAATGTGGTATTGGACTATGAAGGCAATGGATAAATTATGTATCCCTTACAGCACAGGGGTAATACCGCTAGGGAGAGAGATATAGCTCAGCTGATCGGGGTTACAGAGAGGGCATTGCTTATTTTGCAGACAAATTAATGCATGAATATGAATATGTAGGTAAGCTACGTTCCCAAGAATGCTTTGACTGTTTAGAGACAGGTGTCCCTGTTTTCCACCATCATCTTCATTCAATAGCTTGTATCATGTCGCTAGGGTATTCTAGGGTGCTGTACTTTTAACAATCTTTTTGGGGATTTTATATCACTACTGTATGTTTCTGTAGTAGATCGAGGACCCTTTTCTTTGGCATAATAATTTCGCTGTACAGAATGACCATGTTATACACCAAATTAAATTGATGGACAAAACCACTTTGGAGAGGACACCTTCTCCAGATCTACAGGACAATGATGGCAGATGAACAACGTTGGTTCCCTCCTGGTCTTGGAGCTCGTCATGAGCTTCATGAGGATGGGAAGAAAAAGGCCATGCTCCTAAGAGCCTCCTGTGGGAGGTTCGGTAGGACAATGTTGGAAGCCATTTGGTCTTTGTAATACTTCGGGGAAAGAGATTTGTTCTTCCTCCTCTTGCATTGACTCATGTTCCATTCCTAACTGGTTTTAGACTCATGCCAAGGCTCTGCTTCTTTTTTTTTTTACCTCTCCTTCATATGACATTCACCAATGGGCCAACAAGTAGTGGTCAGAGATTGTGATTGCTTTAACAATTCTCAGTGTGGTCAGTGATGTCAGTTGTACTGACCACTGAACACTGACCTCCATGAAGCTCTGCATCCACCACCCTGCTCTGAAATACAGAATTGTATGAATCACCACCTCCAAAGACCAGGGTCATTTCCCACGGAGCAGAAAAGAATAACCAACTGCCTTGAACGCATATTATATTACAAAACATTATTTACACATCACCCCATATCTCTACAGAAGCGAAAGAAAAACAAACTTGAGGCGAACACCTAACTGCTGAAGTGGACCCACAAAGCCCTGGCTTTAAGGAAGGCATAGCATTGGAAACTACAGCTTACCGCACCTGACTTCACCACCAAAGTTTGTATTCCTGTCCCCGGGGTCCCCAAGACGAAGCAAGTGGGAAACATCCCATTCTAAATCTCAGAGTCAGAAGTCGCAGCCAAGAGGATAAGAATAATGCAACCGATGGGGGAAAGGAAATGCTTGCCGCTGCAAAGTGAGCCCTGGAAACACTTAGGTACTTAGAGGACGATTCAACGCCGGTGACAAATTCGCTCTTCTTTTTTCTGAGATGATGAATAGCTTACAAACACGAAAAACAAACCAGATGGTTCCTAATGCACGAGCAATTGACTTTCTCTGTTGTGGTTCACAGGCCTCGATGGTACCCTGTTGAGTACATCAGACCCTGGGAGAATGATGGGACATGTAGTCCATGGGTGTTTCTACCAGTAGGCAGAAGAAAATGCAACAAGATGAAAAGGCTACCAGTATAAACTACATTGCCCAGAGTGCACCAGATGAAGAGACACAGGTGGTTGATACATCTCATCACATTGCAGGACATAGTAGTCCTAAATCTGATTTGGTTTTGGCCAACAGTTTTTCCTCAGAGCAGCATGAATAGCAGGTAACTCATGGAACTTGATCTTTTCAAATCCAATTTGCGCTATATTAATATGCTTGATCTGACATGTATCTGACCTCTGGCCATGCGACCACTAGATGAACAGCCAAGGCAAATGCTTTTTGCAACAAAATAAATCCCATTTGAGAAGAAATGTGAATGTAGCCTTCAAGTCTACAGACAGTGAAAGACGTGAAAGGCAAAGCTCCACAAAAACAGGAAAATAGTCGGTTACAAAAAACACTAAAGCTTTAAAACAAACAAACATTTCAAAAGGAGAGGCTGCCCCTGTTGTGCTGATATTTACTGAACAGTTGCCGGAAAAACCTCAGCAACAATCCTTTATTTGTATATTGTGAGGTCGGATTGAAACCTGAGATCAACGTTTTTCTCCTGCTGAACCAAATAACCAAGTTCCCCTTTATCCCCCAGCAGGGGTAAATAAACATAGTTATAAAAGGGAACACGCCGGTAAGTACCCACATCTGCGTGACTAAAGAGCTATCCCCTTCAACACCTGACGTGTGCTGTAACCCTAACCTCTCGTTCCCCATGTTCCCTTCTACTCTTATTATTAAACACACGCCTTTTAATAACCGGCTCTCTTCCTGCGCTCGGGAACCCGGTCAGAGGCTTTTGTTCCGCTTTCCTGGAGACAGACAGGAGAACAAAAGCGGTAATGATACACATACACCCAGAGGCTTGTACACACTCCTGGCCCGGTCGGCTCTAATTAGACCCTGGACATGGTGACGGGAACATTCCCTCACAGACACAGAGGTCCGAAAAAAAAGAAAATGTCCCTGGCCCTGTCACCTTCGCTTTCATTCCCCACCCCTGTCTGGATGTTTCTAAGGGGTTCACCAAATGAACATGATATTACTGTGCTTAATGTAGTCATTTCATTTGGTTTACCCAACACAAACTCTGGTCAAAAAAAATAGATGTTTACAGTACTTTCATGTCTTTGATAGATGATTTGATAGATGATAGATGTTTGATCCTCTATACAAACGATCATGCAATATATTGAGAATGTTAAAATGGCTTGAGACATATTCAATGAGATCTGGAACATATAATGAGAAATCCTTTGAATACAACCCCTCGTGACGGCCAACGAGAGAGGATATGACTACAGCTGTTCCATAACCTCCTACACTCGGTGGTACAGACATAACCTCGGGGGATGTTCTTATTCACTCTCTCTCCCTCGTCTCCCGCCTCTCTCTGCCTCGGTTTTCTTCTCCTTATTTTTCAAATCCTCCTTGAAGTGAGTTGACACATCACACATCGCAGGGAGGAGAAGGTGATGATGTGCAGCGTCACAGCCTTCCAATACATCAGCCCTGATCTCTGGTCCGCTCTGGTCTCGTCGGGACCATCAGGCCCTGAAATGATGTCCCTCGTGGACAAGTGTTATAGCTGTGTTTACTGGGGGGAGGCGCATTAAGAGACAAGGTAATAGCCATGGTGACACTGATAAGGGTTAATAATGAAAGCCCTCATGTTGAAAGTGCAGCAACAAAAGGCAGTGGTTTGATAAAGCTGTAAATACACTTGAGAATGTGGTGGTAACATAGGGGGACTTCAACACTTTGGGGCTGCTACGGCCCAAAGCTAAACTTTCCCCCTAATTTCTGTCCATTAGTGAAGCATTTTGGAGCAGCAGAAGTTGCGGAAGACCTAGGATCAGCTGGAGAAGAAACACTGAAAAGGTGATGACAGCCGGAGAAGAGGCTGTCATGATCCAACAACTGGATCGGATGGCTCAAGACCAGAGAAGATGGAGGGAAGTCATCAGCCTATGTTCCATAGGGAATTTAAAGGCCTACATAAGTAATAGAAGTAGGGGTGTCCTCGATTAAGATTTTGTATAGTCAAATGTGATTAGTCAGGCCAGACCCATAGCTGACCCAAAACCACGTAAAAGTCAAACCACGTTGACTTTTACGTGGTTTTGACGTTAGACCAAAATAATAAGTGAATTTGTTAATTTGTTAATGTCACCCCTGAACAGAAGTGACACTGTTTAGCTTTCGTTCAGTCTTTTGAGGGCGAGATTCTGGTAACACAAAGTCTTTAGGTTATTTTTCTGGAGGGGATCTGTCATGTATGCGATGCCACAGAAAACACAACATCCAGCAACTGCTTCCTGGGCCTCCACCCAAGCCCTTACGAAGACCTAGCAGCTGAATCAGCCCAGTGAAGAGATCTTCCCAGCAAAGCGGAAGTGACAGGCGGTGAAGGCAGCTAATGTTCTTTGACACCTGGCGTTGGGAACCCCCCCCCCCCCCCCATCACCTCCTCTCAACACATCCATGAAGACCGCGATTGGGAGCTGAGTGGCTGGCAGAGAGCTTCAATATAACACCTTCCGGGATCGCCTGGAATAGTCATCACAAGGTTAGAACGGGAGCCGGCATTAACTCCGGAAATGAGCAGGAGGGCTTTGTAAATGCGAACGGACGGCGGCAACAAAAGGGCATTTACGTTTCTATTTAGAGCATATTGTCGGCCCGGAGAACACACTCTACCCTTTGCACCAGCAAGCTCTTGTGCCGCTTCAGAAGAGAGGAGGAGAGCGAGATAAAGCCAGTGACATTTTCAACGTGGCAGTCGCTACAAAGACAAATGTGCAGAAGAAAAGGCACCCGGGTCTATTTCCTGAGAGCGAGGGGACCAAAATATAAAGGAAAAGCGGCATTGTTGCAAAGGTCAGTGGGACTTACAAGCCCAGATAGCCAAATGAATGACACGGCAGCAGGCAGCCTGAGATCACGGGCAGGACGGACGAGGAGGGGAGCACGAGTCCCCCAACCGTTCTCCATGAACCAATAGACAGGGAGCTGCAGGACGGTCGTTATGAAGCCGCTACACGCGCCAATCACACCGATGATAGGGAGGGGAAGTGACATCACAGCCAAATGAAATGAACCTCCGTCCTGAAATGCTCTCCATCTATGTCTACACCGTGAGGATGTCGGGGAAGGGCAAATGTTAACAACGCATGCCATCTCGTAAAGTGTTTAGTGGAAGCAAGACGAGGTTGGAAAATTGGACTTATTTTTTTGTGCTTTTATTTTGATATTGTCAGCTGACTTTTCTTTGAGAAAGAATGCACTGCTGGAGTAAGAGTATAATAACTTTGTTTGGAAGGTTTGATATCACTCTTGTTATGCACTATATGAGTAATAAAGAAAATCGACTAATCTCTTCTTGTTCCCATAGCTACTCAGCACTTTTTTCAGTTGGTGCTTTTCGGAAACTTGCTAGTTTCTGGAATTTCAAATCTGGAACTGGGATCAATAAAGAATTATCTTATTGTAGTTCAGCACTTGGGATAATCTAGCTACTCCAACATTGATTGTAAGCTTTGATTGTTCTCAGCCTCACTTGTAAGTAGCTTTGGATAAAAATGTCTGCTAAATGACTACATGTAAATGTATGTAAATGTAAACTGTCTATCCAAATGTAAATCCCCCCTGCACTCACAGGTACCTCCAGTTTTAAATTGTGACTGCTGCTAATTCCTATTATGTACTAATGCTAATCCCATGATTAGCTAATCCTATGATTAGCATGCCATTAGCTAATGTCATGGAGTAAGGTCAGCGCAAACCACCAATATTTCCTATTGACTTTACAGTTACATTTAGCAGACAATTTTACTCAAAGCCCAAATATTCCCTGGGTAACAACAATTATTTGTGGCAGCCAGCGAACCAAAGCAAAATTAAATAAAAAAATGTGAAAAATGTGTTTAAGTGGCTTTGAATCAGTCCACTTTGGAGGGAGATACCCAGGCTTTATTATGGTTGACTCTGTACAGGGATTTGTTTATTTTACCATCTCTACTGGAATCTGTGTCAGAGGCTCAACTCCAGGCCGGAGCAGGAAGTACTTGGCAGGCTGATCGCTTTCTGAATCGCGTGCAAGTTAAGACTCGTAAATGTCGCAGCAATCGGATCAAGTACTCCAATGAACTAAACAGGAAACACTGTGTGTGTGTATGCCTGTTTCTTTGTGTGTATTTTACCGTGTGTGTGTGTGTGTGTGTGTGTGTGAATACGTGCGTGTGTGAGTATTTTTGTTCCTGTGTGTGTGTGTGTGTGTGTGTGTGTGTGTGTGTGTGTTTGTATGTGTTTGTATGTCAGTTTCCTTGTGTGTGTGTGCTTGTGTGTCTGTGTTCATATCTATGTGTGAGTGTGTCTGTGTTCATACGTGTGTTCCTGTGTGTGCTTCTGTGTGTTTGTGTTTGTTTGTGTGTGCTTATGTGTGTGTGTGTTTGTATGTGTGTGTGTCTTCATACGTGGGTCTGCGTGTGCGCGTGCGCGTGTCTGTGTGTGTGTGTGTGTGTGTGTGTGTGCACGTGTGTGTGCACATGCATGTGTGTTTGTGGAAGAGAGGGGAGGATGGAGAGGGAGAGATGGAGATAGAAGCTGTTTTTTTCAGATGTGCCCGTCATGCTGGCTTGTCGTGATGCAGCACTCTGGGCGGGCAGGGGGAGCCGTGATGGTACTGACGGCCACCTACACAAACTGAAGAGCCCCGCGAGACCCTGAGGCCAGCAGCTGGGCCTGTCACTTCGCAGGGATGAGGAGATTAAATAAAAATTAAAAAACCCAGAGAGGAGGGAGGGAAACAGGGCTAGCTAGAGCGGAATCATGTCGCAGAGGGAGGAGGGAGACGAGAGAGAGAGAGGGGATGAGGGAGAGGAGAGGAAGGGAGGAAGGAGTAGAGAGGAGGAGAGGGGATGAGAGGAGAGAAAAGGAGAAAGGAGAAGCCAGGAAAGTGCGGAAGAGTTGCAGGGAGTGAAACAAAAAAGGAGGAGAGGGGATAAAGGAGAGGAGAAGAGGAGACTGGATGAGAGGAAAGGAGAAAGGAGCAGACAGGAGAGTGGAGGAAAAGATGAGGAAGGGGAACAAAAAGAGGAGAGGAGGGGATAAAGGAGAGGAGAAGAGGAGATGAGGGGAGAGTAAAAGTGAGGAGAGAGGGGGTGAAATGAGCAGAGAGGCAGAACGCATGAACGCACACCTCTTGAGTCAAATGTATCCGACTTCCACACATTCGGATGCGTCTGGACTGCATTCACTATAGCAAGGCTTAACACTTATTACACACACACACACACACACACACACACACACACACACACACACACACACACACACACACACACACACAC
>JAOPJO010000078.1:3812986-3826160 GCA_027123675.1 Molva macrophthalma | reverse complement strand
CACATTTACTCTCTCTCCTACTCATACACACATTTACTCTCTCTCTCCTTCTCATACACACATTTACTCTCTCTCTCCTTCTCATACACACATTTACTCTCTCTCCTACTCATACACACATTTACTCTCTCTCTCCTTCTCATACACACATTTACTCTCTCTCTCATTACTGTCTGGTCTGAGTGGACCGTTTCAAAGTTCCTTTCCTGGCAGTTTCCAGTAATGTAGTTGTACTTATAATACAGCTAAGGGGGGCTAGCAACAGCTCTTTAGCATTAGGCTAGAAAGTGTCCTCACTTGACACTACAGTCCTGGACTAGGCGGAGCATGACATTCATATTTCAAATGCATTAACATCAATAAAAAATAAAGGAAAAATCTACTCAGCAAGATTAAAAAGTTCTGGGGCCTTTTGCACGTCATCGTAAATCGTTGTTGTTTTTCAGGGATTCAAAATATATTTAATTTAGTTTATTTATCCTGAGAGGCTCACTTATACAGACATTGAAAGATATTTTATGAAACAGTTTGAACTGACAACTACTACTACTACTACTACTACTACTACTGCAACTTGGAAAAAGTATAAAAAAATCTAAAACATTATGTAACATTTATAAACAACTTGTCTCTGAATGTTCAATGTTATATTTGAATGTCCCCTGCGACGAGTGTTTTGCTGGCGCGGGCTGTGGTTACAGATAAATCTCTGTCTACTAATGGAGGAAGAGGGGCCGGTGAAGGACTGGGATGAACAGCGTGCGTCCCCCTGAAGGACATGCTCAATTTCACCGGAGAAAAGTCACTAAAAGGCAACCTCTCAATCACTCCCCCTCGCTCTTTGACTCCTTCTGCTCTGTCGCCGTGCCTTTTGTTTTGTTCCGGAACCTTCCAGAGAGAAATTAAAGGGCTTAATTGTGTTCGGTTTCCCGTTCTTCACACTTGGCTACTTTCATTATGCTAAAAGAAAGAAAATGGTGGCAGGTTTAACTTCTCTTGTCTACACAGGTTTTTCCTCAGTGGATTTTCCCAGTTGTTGTTTTTTTTCTTTTAATGGGAAATGGGATGATACACAAGCTTAACCGCTTCAGTACTTGTGCGAGGACTTCTGAGGAATTGGTTTGAGATACAACATCGATCAGAGACGGACAGAAGCAGCTGTCAGAGACACACAACCATCGATAACGCTGACCGAAAACTACAGAAAAATAAAATGAAAAAGCGAGTTGGCTTCATCATTAGTTTGGTACGGGGGCAGGAGAAAGTTGGGGATCGCTTTGAGTGTTGATAAATGGTTGACCGGTGGAGAGGGGGAGGGGAGGGCTACCATCAAAATCAATAACACCTTGAGAAAAAAAAGATAAAGACACAATTTCAGCCACAATCTTCGGAAAACGAGCGGCTTGTTTTGATGTATTATAGAGATCCGATGCCATTGCGCTGAGTCATCAATCTGAGACCCAACCCAAAACCACAACCCGAAGGACGAAAGAAACAGTTGGATACAAAAAACTAAAACAGCACAAGCAGCACATGTTCCTATTATTCTCTACTTCTGAGGGTGATGTTTCTTATTACAATGACGATTCTGTTACGACGTGAAATGGCAACATCAGCAATAAGTAGAAACAGCGATACAGGCTCTTTAAACCCCCTAGGTGTATGGGGGGAGGCGGGGGGCTGTACGAGTATCATGCTTTGATAGCAGCATATTGCTTTGTATTCCTACCAGATAAACCGCACCTCGCTACAACTTCCTGGTACACAACACGCACCCAGATATACAAGCAGACCACATCTGAAGTAGCAATAGCAGTATCTATAGCAGCAGGGGTAGCACGTAGCAGTTGCACTAGCGGGAACAGTAGTATTCATGGTAGAAGTAGCGGTAGCACTAGCAGTGACAGTAGCATTATAGCAGTAGCACTAGCAGTGGTGCTTCTAGTTAGTACTAGTACTAGTCACTTTACAGATTAAGATTAACAATACAAAATATAATCAATAAATACATTTTATTATTTTATCAATAAGGCAAAATTCACAAGCTACCCAGTAGTATATAAAGTAATATATATAATATAAATCGACTTAAGAGCTTGACCTTCACCAGCTGCAACATCAAAGCGGTCAACACATTAATTCATCAATAAATATAATTGAATAATATTATATATATTATTATGAAATAAGCCATTCTGTATTGGCTACTTTTACTTTTGGTACTTTAAGTATATTTTAATTCTAATACTTTTGTACTTTTACTTAAGTAACATTTTCAATGCAGGAATTTTACTATTTTTTGCAGGAATTTTTGCAGGAGTATTTATATTATGTGGTATTACTACGTCTACTTAAGTGAAAGCTCTGAGCACTTCTTCCACCACTGCCAACAGTGGTAGTAGCATTATCAGTGACAGCATCAATAGTGGTAGAAGTAGCAGTAGCACTAGCAGTAGCAGTAGCATTATAGCAGTAGTAATAGCAGTGACTGTAGCGTTAGCAGTAGCACTAACGGTGGCAGTAGCACGAGCATTAGCAGTATCAGTAGACCTAGCCTTAGTGGTAGAAGTAGCACTGGCAATGACAGTAGCAGTATAACTGGTGGTAGCGGAAGAAGAAGCAGTGACTGTTGCAGTAGTCTCAACGCAGGTTGTAGCATTACTTGTAGCAGTGAAGGTAGTTGGCCTACAAGTAACAGTAGCAAGTTGCAGTAGCAGTGACAGGGTTGTTAGAGGGAACGTTAGCATTAACAGTATCCCTGAAACCCACCAGCGGCTAGCAGCTAACAGTGACAGTAAAAGTAGTGGTAGGAGTTGCAGCAGCAGTGACAGTGTTGTTAGAGGGAAAGTTAGAATGAACAGTAGCCCTGAAACCCATCAGCGGTAGTAGCTAGCAGTGGCAGTAACAGTGGTGGTAGGAGTTGCAGTAGCAGTGACAGTATCATTAGAGGGAACATTAGCATTGGCAGTAGCCCTGAAACCCCACCAATGGCTATTTACAGCAGGCATGTTGGGAGCACTATAGTTCTTTATGGCATGTCTTACTGTGAGCTTTATAACAGTCTACATCAGAAACCGTAAAAGCAAAGGACCCAAAGTCACATAAAGAAAAGAAGCCCACACAACTATACAGCCAAAACGATAAAATACATGTGAATATTTTACACAGCAAAACCCATATGTGCTCGAGCTGGGGGAAATGGAAGAATTTACTGCCATAATAATTACAACAATACAGTTTCATGTTATATTACAAGATATCAATATCGCTAGATATGGCTTTATATAAAACCCAAGAGTCAACACGACTGAGGCTCAGCAACCAATAAAGTTGTAAAGTTTATCACACCGAACCCCCGAGGTATTCTCAATCAGCCCTTTAAAAGGACAACACTGGCCTTGGTGGTTCAACCATCGGAACAATCTCTCCTGGCTTCACCAAGGCATCTGTTACCAATATCGTCTGTAAAAATGACTTGGTTGTACTGATTCTTCCGAAAAGCATTTATTCTGCCGAAAAGCATGCGTGTAAGCGCTCTCGCCACAAATGTAAACAATAGCAACATACCGTGAAGTAGTTAGTATTAATGCTCTGCCAATCTCAGCCTGTAGCCTGTGATGCTTGGCAACCGTTTTGCTGTCTTGAGGAACTATATTATTGGCGGAAGAATGATCATTTGTTTTCAAATTTTGTGTTGCTGTGTGTTTATTTTGTGAAATCTATAGTCTATAGCAACCGTTTTAGTAACCATTACGAATCGTGCCTTACAACACCCCGTAGCTGTTCTATAACACATTTAACACCACCAAGACACCAAACATGAATATAAAATCACCCATCGACAAAATATTTGGTTCAGAGACTGGTGCAAAAATAGCCAGAATTCCGGGCATACCAGAAGAAGAAAAAATGGAAATGGCAGCAGACAGTGTAAACTAAAAGCCGGAGAGTGGAGAGGAAGTGACCCTTTTTCCGCCCCAACACACTGACTCCCTTTGTTTGCATGATTAACAGGAGAGCCAGCGGAGGAGGAAAATCAATAACTGGCCCTTTTACGGGACTGTCTCTAATGCTGTAACCCTACCTCCATGCACTTCCTACTGCACGGCCAATTATATGCCCTGATCAATAGGCGTTCAGTAATGGGATATCGGCACTCTTTGTGGCACTGTTGTTAAGGCGTAAGGGCTGGAGGGGGAAATGAAAAGGTTGTTGCAACAACCCATGAACATGAAAACCTCTTAAGTTCGTTGCCACTATAAACGTGGATAGCAGGCGTGGATTCTACTGGGCAGCGATTTGACAAAATAGATGAAAGGGAATAACAGAAAGACGGAGGAAATATGAGGTGGCTTATTTCACTGTGTGTGCGTGTGCGTGTGCGTGTGAGAAGCTGGGGGTTGGGGGTAATGGACTGAGATCCTTATCTGTCCCCTGACCACAGTAGAAGCAGCCCCGATCAATTCACCGGAACAGCAACAACAAACGCTCCCCAGCAGGAACAACGCAGGACCCAGAAGAAGAAGACACCAAAAGGACAATCTTCAATCACAATCTGAATGAGCAGAAATGCAGGGGCCCCTGAAAAACCAATCTTCAAATAAAATCTGAATGGATGAATTCTGGGACCCTGCTTCTGCTCAGACAATCAAAACCTGCATGACCGTGGTTTCATCCAGAACACACCAGTTGGAGAATTGTTGAGATCCCCATAAGTCCCCATAAGACACCAAAACACTCAATCTTTAATTAAAACTCAAATGAGCAGTAACAACGTCCCCAGAAAATACAAATCTTCAATTAAAACGTTAATGAGCAGCAACACAGGGTACCCATGAACCACCCAAGCACTATATAACTAAAACACTGGATTGAATCTCATCCACTCAAACACTGAATGAGATAAAACACAGTCCCCAGAAAGCAACTGAAAACAATCCTCAACCAAAAAAACCCAGAACACTAAATGACCAAAACACGTGAAATGGAATCTCAATCAACCAATCAAAACCTGAATGAGCCAAAGATGAAGAAAGAAAAAAGGAAATGTGAAGCTATGACTTTTGTAGGAACTATGTGGGGAAAGAGACAAAAACATGGCATCTTCGGTTCCGAACGATCTGCTTGGTCTTCCTCATGAGTGTAAGTTCGCCGTCACCTCCATGGTATAAAGAGCCCCATAAGCCTTAATCACCTAGTGGTCTTCTTGGTTCCATCTTGTTTCTAAACTCTAGCTTGATGGGGGAACTAGCGTTTAGCACCCAGACGGCCGCTAGGTGAATATTGAGCTCCATGCCGGCTCTGCGTCCGCCCGCATGTCCACGCTAATCACCCACGGCAAGTGCCGGCGCTACAGCTGGTGTATTGTTTGTATTTGAAAGCTCACACCCTCCCCACACCGCGTCCTACTCACTCCGTCTGGCGGGAAGTATGTCATGTTTCACTCTGCGCAGATTTATCCCCGGCCTGTGCTCTGAGACAGGCATTCAGCAGCGTAGCATACTGGGGTAAAATTAAAGAGTTTGACCCCGACTGTGTTCAAAATATAGAGACATATACAGTAGGAGGACAGGGTAGTGTAGTGGGCTTAGGGTGCCTGACACCCAGCCATAAAGGTACTGGGTTGTCCATGACCAACATGTCTCTTTGAAATGATTGTTCTTTGAATGTCTTGAAAAGGGGATTCCTACTTATGTAAAGCACTCAAAGGAGTCTCTGTGTTTGAAGGGTTCTACATAGATACATTTGGAGCAAGATGCCCCAACCCCTAACTTGCTCCTTAAATGTATCTCAGTTCACTGCAAGTGCCGCTGTATCAATTACTAAGTAGTAAATAGTAATAGATGCAAGTCGATGCCCTTACAGTGCAAAAACTCCCAGGGAAACCGCAGGCACCACCATAGCTTTTAAGATTAAAGAGTCGTTGCCCTGGAAACTATATTTCCCAAAACCGAAAACATGCTCAGTCAGTATACTGCAAAGAAAAGAAAAAAAAGAAAGAAGGGAAAGCCGGCGATTTTACCAGCGAGGCTTAACGCTTCACGTGGTGCCTTCTGATGACATCACACCTCCATCCTGACGGCTTGACATGCCCGTTCATTAAGGAGGAGGATTTCTCCCGCCCATTCCGCGGGGGCTCGTGTTTCCGACTCGGTGCGGTCCCCTCAGGAATGTTGAAACAGGCCCAGGAATGTTACACACAAGCCTGCTGCTGTGTGACTGTCTCAGTGTGTTCAAGGACCACTAGACAAGTAAGGGGGTGTAGTGTAATGTACATTTGTTTCTATCACATTTATTGCATTGTTGTCGAATATATTTATACTTATCTATCTATATTTGTTTAAAAAGGTAAAATGAGGAAACATAACGCTAATAGAAATAGAGAAATATATAAACATCATAATTCCGGGTAGGACATCATTTAACCTACAATCATAGCTATATTTGAAGTAATACAATGATTTATAATTGCACATTTTTTCTTTAGGCCAAAGAAAAACTAGCAGCCAATTACTCCATTTCTCAATCCCATGAGCCTCTAGTGAGTCTGGTCCTCAGTGTTCCTCCATTACAGCAGCAGTACCTATGGCTGCGGTCGGATAATCTTTTTTGCTTAGGAAGGTTCCTAAGAGTAACATTTAGTAGACCCAGAAGTATCCAATTGGCAGCCATGATAAGGCTCAATTATCTTCATGCTAAGGAAAGGTGCTTCAATCCTTCCTTTCTTATCCCCTTCAGCATAGGGTACACTGGACCATCCTTAACGAAAGGAAAGGAGATAATGCCGTCCCACAATTCCTTGCGGCAGGAACCTTAAAACGACGCACAATTCGTCCATTAACGAAAAACAAATGATCAACATGACCATGACAATTATTTTCACACAATCACACTAATTGTGATCTATGCCAATACATATGACAGGAGTGTGAGCGTGAGCAACATTATCAATGTGGAAACTATTTAGTTTCCCTTTTGTCGCATAACGACGTAGCCTAGTGTAAATGCAGTCGGATTCTCTTAGCACCGCGGTTCTCCTTCACATCGTTCCTTGACCTCATGACGTTTTCCATCGAGGTCAAGGAAAAGTTAGGAAAGGTTAGGAAAGGACACAGGACGTCATTTTTGGACTCTCCAACCGCAACCCTGCATCCCGCTCCCTGTAAGGGTCAAAGGGCAACAGTAAGCCAAACACTGAGATTAGCTTACACCCCTGAGAAGAGCAGTGTCTGCTTCACCGACACACTTAACCACCCACCTCCCTTTCCTCTCCCGCAGCAGGAGACACTGGGAGTACAGAATAAGAGAGAATGAGGTCAGTGATTTGAGATATTGTGGGAGGGGCTAGGAATAATCAGAGCCACTTCCCGTTTGCCATGTCTCTGCTGAACCGGGCCCCGTTTTGCTGGAGATTTTCCTGATGTAAAGCAGCTCTAAAGCATGAGATGTGTATAGACTTTACCATGTACAGTGTGGTGAATCCTGACCTCTTTTGTTGGGATTATTTATACAATCGACCAAAATGTTGAGAGCTATGCAAATAAATGTAACATTTAGTAAGCATGAACACTGAAAGCCGTCACAATGTCAATATCGTACACGCTAGCTTGTGCTATGTGCTCGCATGCACATACAATCCCAGGCACACACAGATGCAAGCTCTCTCTCGCTCACACCCATGCACAAACACACACACATACAAGCTCTTACACACACATAAGCTCACACACACACGCCAATGAATGTAAACAGTCAATACAGGTGTGCATATAGACACACAGGCAGGCACACACACACACACACACACACACACACACACACACACACACACACAGTCATTCCCAAGGTATTCACACCTCCCTCACCAACAGGAAGTGAGAGAGCCAGATCAGAAAGACATAAAGAAAACACAGCAGAACACACAAAGGAGAGAGTGTAGAGAACACACCTTGGTCTCTCTGACGCGTAGCCCCAGGCTCAGCATCCACTAAACAAACCCACCGCTTCCCCAAAGACGCTGTGCTAATCAGACTTCCACTTAGCAGCACAACCGGCTAGAGGCTTGGCATGTTCCATGCCTAGTTAACATGTTAACTGTACATCCTTACATTTACTAACCATGTTAAATGGTAGTCTTAGATTTAGCCCTATGTACGAATGGAAAATGGTACAGGCCTAGATTTGTGGTAGGTAAAGTCTTTGATTCATTTGCCATGTTAAATTTTGCATTCTTAAGTGTATACTACAGTCTAGGATTTATTTACCATGTTCAATGGTAAAGCCTTAGATTTAGGCATCATTTCCATATTAGCAGTGGTACAGTCATAGATGCAGGCCTAAATACCATGTAAGAAATGGTACAGTCCTAGATTTAGGCCGATATACAATGTTAGAAGTGGTACAGGCATCGATTACGGCCTATATACCATGTTAGAGGTGGTACAGGCAGAGATGTAGGCCTACCATGTTAGAAGTGGTGCAGGCAGATTTGTTTCTGATGTATTTCACTGACCTCAGGTCACTCCCACAGCTTCTCTCCGAGGACTCCACCAATGATCTTATTTCTGCAACAAGCTCAACAATTTTGACATACCAAATGTTTTTTATTAGCCATTTACTCCTCCTTCAGACTCCAATGATTTGGATTATTCAGATTATATGTTTTGTAACAGTCATGCCGGATTCCTGTGACTAATAAACCACAAGCAAATGTGCTCTTATTGTGAAAATGTTTTGAATTCAATTCCAGTGATCCAAATAAGCTCACGGTACTGAGGCTGAATGCAGTATAAATGTAGTACAGGGTAGTAACCACAGCAAATGCCTTTTAAAAAGCCCATGTTTTACAATCATCTGTCATGTTGATGAGCCATTAACGAGCCATTCCAAAATCAACCAATTTGTGACATCATAATGGTGGATGATTGGTGGACTGTATCAGCTGGTTTGGCTGGAATGATCTGTCCATCAGTCCAACACTCCCATTTGTGGTGTCACAAATGGATAGACTTTGAAACGGTGCCGCTTCCGGTCTTATTGTGTAGTGGATTACAGGAAGCTGTGTTGTGGTTGACAGGAAGTTTACTGAGTGTTCCACTATAACTCTTACTCACACCCATACTCAGGCATTCAAACCCCAGGCGGATTCAAACCATCCATCTCTCTCCATTGTGGGCTGTCAAGTAGCTCATTTGGATTCATAGGGTGGAATTATGTGTTTGGCTAAAGGGCATGTTTATATTAATAGTTGACTGAGTATAAAAAATAAAAAAGTCACTGGTATTTTCCAGTGTTGCAGGTAAGGGGCGAATCAAAACATGCATAGGTTTCTTCTTAAAACAAGGTCCCTTCTAAAACACGCCCTTGGGCCAGGCACTTAAATTAAAGTAGAGTGTGTGTGGCCTCAGGTTTGAACTTGAATTTACATACAATATACATAAATTACCTACAACATTTCCCCCAATCAGAAGATGCATCCATGCATTTGCTTAAAAGCGCAACACATATGCATGTGTTCGAAAAACAAATACCCTAATCGCTTTTACGCAGAATGTGAGCTCTTAAATATTAAAGGTCATTGAACAATAATTTGCAAAAAGCATGTATCAAAGTCAATGATTAATTCATATTTTTTGCAACGATACAAAAACAAGCTGGCTAATTATCTTCACTCCAACATGTCCCGGTTGGTGGGTCAGCGGAGATGAAAGGAGATAAATAGCAGAGGTGCTTGCCCCTGCTCCGCCCCCAAATGCACTCCAGTGGCATGAATCCAGCATCCAACACAGACCGCGGTTTGGATGGTTGGTGATGTACGCAGGCTGACATCCTCAGAGCCCGTATTAACCAAGGTATCATCAAACCAACTGCAAGTCAATCAAACTAAGACGATTAGGATCATTTGTTCAATTCAGTCAGGTTCTTACCTTGAAGTATGCCGCCGAAACCAGATACTCTGTATAACACAAGTAGGACGGGGCGATATGATTTATGATAAATCATAAATCTATATTAATATACGTCTCCATAAAATATGCTGCGCTAACGTTGATATATTTTGAAAATACATTACCGATATTTTCGATATACATACACACAGTAGGCCTATCGATCACTGACTCGGCAGCGCAGCGTCCTGAGTCAGTGCAATGCGTTCATGCAGAATACAATAGGCTACGCCATTGCGTGATGACGTACATGCGTACATTTAATCAATGTTCAGTATACTACCTCTAAAATGTTTGAAACAAGGCATTCAATGGAATCACAGCTGTTGTTTACATTATTATTTGATTAATTATCAATTTAGTCTGTGTTTAACCATGTTGGTTCTGGGGAATGTTTGTCACCCTATTTGTTAGGATAATAAATAATTGTATAAACCATAATTAACCTTCCGGTTTCTTTAGGGTTCTGTCCCAAGGAAAATAATCTTAAAACTGAAGATTGAGCATTATTATTAAATATATACTGTAATAATTATCGATATCGAGCAATATTTAAAAAAAAAACATATTGTGATATTATATTTGGCCATATCGTCCAGCCCTAAACACATGTATTCGTAAAGCAGACAGTTTTATCCAAAGCCACTTCTCAGTGAGGCTTAGAATAATCAAAGCATGTAATTAAAAATGGGACACCGCAGAGCAGCTGTAGGAGGGCCAGCACCAAACGCCCATATCTGATAGCCATATCAATGCACGCAGGCTACAACCAAGTGTGTCCATGTGGTCTTCTTTAACGTTTAACTGTGATGCCTGTGATGACATCGTTGAGTCACAAAGAGAAAGAATGAACAGAGAAAGAAGGAAGAAACCACTCTGTAATGCCGAAACGCCACCCGCAGCAGCAACACACCGTCCCAAACACAACCACTTCGGCTCAGGTCATCCTGCCACAGCCAACGTCAACGTCAGACCCGCCGCAAATCACACACATCCAGGAGATCCAGGACATAATGGGAGAGCAGATTTAATACCAAGTGATATTCAGAGAGCGAGCGAGCGAGAGGGAGTGAGCAAGAGGGGAGGGGAGGAGGGAGTACATGTTTGAAACTATCAATCACACACCAAATGGAGCCGTTGAAAGAAGATGACTTTTGTCCACAGAAAATAATGTAATCAGCCTATTTCCCCTTCCTCTCCTCCCTCTCTTCTCTCTCCTGGTTGGGCCGAGCCAGTGTATTAGACTTCTCTCAGTGTTTAGAGCACACACACACACACACACACACACACACACCTTTTCCTCTTCATAAATCACAATCCTCTGTTATGCTGCCAGGATTTTGTTTAACCCAATTTGTCAAATCGGGACCCACCACACACACAGACACACCCACTTATACACACACAACCAATCGACACCCACACACACAAAACTGATCACACACACTCAACATAACCTTACACAAACACACAAAAACACACACACACAAGATAACATCACATACACACAAACCATCCACCACCCCGCCCCCACCCATCCACACACTTTGCATCCCTCTTGCGTCGCCCCCCCCACACCTACCACCAGCACTACCAGTACCGCCCCCGCAGTTTCCCCAGCAGCACGGCCAGGGAGCTAGGCCTGGTGGGTGGATCAAAGCTATGTGATGATGACGCTAGCCTGGTGTTGTGCAGTAATTATGGAAGCCAGAAGCTGCGCAGGGCAGGGCCCGAGCAGCTTCTGCTGCTACTGCTGCTGCTGCTGCTGCTGCTGCTGCTGCTGCTGGTAACTAGGCAGGAAGTATGGAGCAACCAGAGGAACCAGCGGAGGAACACAGAGGAGAGACAGATCTAGAGGAGGAAGGGCTGATAGACAGGAGGGTGGGATATCAATCTATTCTATCATTTAGTCGCTTTGATCCAAAGTGATTACATGTTCATTTCTTTAGGGGTGGGGGTTAGGGCACCTTGCTCAAGGAATGTTTACATGTCGAGTGCTGAAATAGGGATTTGGACCCAGGACCTTTTGAATGACAAGGGCATTGAAAAAGAGATAATGACCGACACATGGACATATACAGTCACAGTCACACCTTTATGTATACGTAAGGATGTGTACTGTATGTATGGAAGGAGTGGTTTGGTCTAACAGAAGCACACAGTAGTGCTGTTACTTGAGTGCCTTTCTGAGCAAACCCTTCAGATAATATTGTTATCTCCAGAAATGATCTTCCCTGGTATTTGATAAGTCTGGGCCTTATTTGAATTGTTATGAAACATAAGAAACAGCACATGGCCAGCTGGGTTGCAGTGGAACACGGAAATCAAATAAAACGGTAGGACGTTTTCTTAGCATTTCTCTTTACCGTGAATGAAAGCAATTTTTAAAGTGAGGCTGACGACAACGAAAGCACACCCTCAAAATCTGAGTAACAAAGAAGAAAGTTCTGTGCTGGCAGGTTTAAGAAACAACCAGACGGAGTGCAGAGCAGCTATAGGAATCAGGGAGATGAGGTTAGTAGATTAGACGTGGTTAGTGGTTCTTCTAACCATAATGGCTGGGTAGCGGTGATTTCTGCTCAGGCTCAAAAACAACCAAGATTCTAGAAGAGCTATCTCCATACCGGACATGGAAACATGAAGTGCACACACACACACACACATAGTGACACATCCAAACACCACCAACATGTTGTCTGCTTCAGGCCTGCCGCTACAGCCATGGTGTGTATCCACTCCATAGCACGCCAACTGTGTGCAATTGGAGTAATACTACACTAGTGATTGATCGTGATCACTGTTTGATCGTCAATATTGACATTCACTATTCATATTGACGCAATTCACCTGACGCCACATCGTAATCGTAAATCTGAAAGCAGTCTGTAGCATAGTTTATGCCCAGAAATGTCATCTATCCATAGAGTTATCATCTATTGTCAATATGTTTGTAAAGCAGAACAATAGAGAAACAGAGAAACCATTGCCTTTTTGGAGAACTTGACAGTTTGGTTGTGTTGTTTGAATAAGAGTATGGAGTGTGCTGTGATCTGAAATAGAGGAATTTCTGATATTCTGACCCTTATGATGTATTGTCATATTTGAGTGGAAAGGCGACAAGTGTAGGCCTACAACAATGTACATCACAACATCTGGTGTGTGTGTGTGTGTGTGTGTGTGTGTGTGTGTGTGTGTGTGTGTGTGTGTGTGTGTGTGTGTGTGTGTGT
>JAOPJO010000078.1:3784091-3798221 GCA_027123675.1 Molva macrophthalma | reverse complement strand
GGTAAAAAGACACACATAGTTGCAGCAGTCTGTGTGTGTGTGTGTGTGTGTGTGTGTGTGTGTGTGTGTGTGTGTGTTACCTTGTTATATATATAACAGTTGGTGAACATGGTGTTGAAGTCCTGCATACACTCGCTGGCGCTGCTGTAGTAGCTGTTCTCCAGCCTCTTTTTGATGGACCCCATGTCCATAGGGGTCTTTATTATCGTGTAATAATCCTAGCCAAAAAGATCATCCCATCGTTACATTAGTAATAGTTTGCTAGACTACTAGTCAGGCCTACAACATAAAGCCAACCTCTGGCTACAAATCCAAATGAACGGACATTCGTTCTGGTTTATTTTTTATCCATTATCATGTAATGACAAACGTAAATGACAAATGTAATTAGCACTTTGTTTACTATTGGATCCTTAATCATAGTGGACTAATCCTGAAGAAACAAGAGATTCAAGTCAAACACCCTTACCACAAGAATATACTGATTTAGTTTACCATAAAGAATTGTGTTTATATGTACATGTTATTCATCCAGATACAATAAAAAATAATGTCTTTAGCTGTGTTTCAATACAGGAAGGGACTTTATCTCCACTACCAAAGAGTCCAGAATATAGGCCTGCTATTCCCTAGCTAATGCCTCCTCTTCAAATAGTTCAAACGCAAGTGATCACAGGTAAACTCACACTTATCCAGAGCTGATAACCTCATTTGGTCAATATCTCATTACATTCAATTGAATTTCAACTTCTCTAAAGCGCAAGTTTGAAACAGAGCAATAATTCAACATAATGAAGGAATACCTGCAAGATAAATTGTTTCTCTCGCATTTCAACAGCCAAACTGTGTTTATTTAATTGAATCCTTTCATTGCAAACTTCATTACAAATGAGTTTTGAGAGGGGCATTTCCCAAACGTGTTATTTAAATGTGTTTCTTGCTACGAGTTGTATTTGCTTGTGCATTTGTCGTCTTGGTTACAGTTTCTTGGTTACTGTGTCTTGGTTAAATTGTCAGACCGTGAGAGAACCTATTCATGCCTTTCCTGTGAGCAGAGCACTTCCTGTGTCGTTTTACCACCAGGTGTGCGAGGCTAGACGGTAGCCATTAGCCATTACAAGCCACTTCGATGGACAGATCCAACTCTGTAGTTTTAAAATCCTGCTCTCTTCTGCTCCCTCTCTCTTTACAACTATGTGGCATCTTACATACAGCACCTTTAATAATGCAGTGCGGTTTTCAATGAGAAGTGAGAACCAGTGTCCAAATAAATCAAGGGCAACCCAGTACACGGTGCGTTCTTACCGGCAGTCCCAGCTTGACCACGTCGACGGGGTGGTAGAAGGGCCAGGCAAACTGGTGGCGCCACAGAGACTTCACCACCACGTTCTGCATGTACTGGAGCTGGTTGGTCTTCCTCCCGGGCTGGGCCGGGTTGCTCACCTCCGGGGGAGGCATGTTGGCCAGCTGTGGCGGAGCTCCGGTCGCTGGGGGGATCCCGGACATGATTCCCGGTGGGGGCGGTCCTGATGGTCCAGCACGGGTCGCCTGGCAGGCCTTTTGTTTTTGTGTTCTTATGCGTTGTATTCAGTGGTTTCTGGGGTTGGTCTGGATGCTGCTTGTTCTTCAGAGGCTCTGCTGGTGGCCCATCCCATTTCAGAGTGTGCCGACTTCACCACCTGTTAGAACCCAAAACAAACCCAATGTAAGAAACAAACAAGAGCCCACTAGGGACTTAGGCTTGAAGCCCTTACCTGTTTGTCTTTGTTTTTAGAAAGTCCCACATAAAAAATGTTTATATACTAAAGAAATGTAATAAGCAACCTAATAAAACCAACGGACCAAGCATGCATTATGTATAAAGATCGCTAAATCAATACGTAATTGCTCTTGGTTCCGAGACTTGCCATGAAACATAATCGGATTGTCAAGACAATATTGTGGCCACTGCGCAGAGTGCTAGAACAGCAATTTTGTAACCACTATTTTGGTCCACTCCGGCATTGAGCCGTCGGTTCCACTCATCAAAGGTGATTGGTGGGGGGGGAAAAAAAATGTGGTGAGCTGTTATGGTTTTGGAATAATGGGGCATGCGTTCACGGAACAGACAGAAAGTGGATTGAAATCCACTTAACTTCAGGTGAAAGGTGAGAGAGTTTTTGCATGACATTTTTAAGTGGTAGAACATTTAGTAGTTGACTTTATGCAAAGCTTAGTATTAACCAAGTATAAACTTGTATTCATATTACATTAAACATAGTCTTAGTGTACAGGACAGTAAGATAAGCCGTCTGCATAGTTTAGGTGTGTATTTCTAGTATTTCCTCTTTATTCTGTACGGTGTGTATTTACCTTTGGGGAAGTTTTTGCATTGTGGTTCAGCAAAAGTGACACACAAGTGTGTGTGGCGATCTTTCCATTTCTGGGTGATCTATTGCAGTCTATTGTGTCTGGACAGGAACCCAGCGCGTTCTAGGTATTATCGTGGTGTTTAACATGGTATGCGTTGGTACCTGTGAGTAGGGCGGGCGATATGGAACTATTATTTATTACCAACAATCATGGGGAATTTTAAACGATACGTCGTTAAATATCACAACATGCTTATAAATAAAAAAATCCATCCTAAAAGTCTAAACGAGGGACATTACATTGTGGTGTATGGACATTTAAAGAAAAGTCTCGGACATTTCGCTTTGACGTTTCAAATCTCATATTTTGATCATTTGAAGGGCATATCTTCTCGTCGGAATTAATGTAAACTATAAATTTGGACATCACGATAAGTCTAAATCTTCATCTCATGGTGCTATACATTTCCATTTAAAAGACAAATAGTGATATTGGATTATTGCCCAGTTCTACCTGTGAATCTCATCAGAGAAAAGGGATTTGTCGTGAAATAATCTTCACTCCCGTTTTATATGCAAAACACCCGCCAATACCCTGGAAGAGACCAAATTATTGTCTTTATCTAGGTACATATGAACAAATAAACACGTTAATGTTTACACTTGAAACTTAACAAAAGTTGTGGCATTGTGTGTTGTCACAAATCAGACTTAAGATATGTCTGTGGGTACCTTGGTTGATGGTTAAATATGATACTGAATAAATATCCTAGATGAGACTCAATTCATCAATTGGTTATATTATTTAATTGTTGTCAACAATAGGATTTAAACTAGCCTTAACTTTTGCCTGGATGTGTATGCAAGATGTATGGTATTCTACCAAAACATACATATATATGTGTTTGGGTGTGACTACTCTGGATGGCCCATGAGATATCGTCTATGTGGAATCCCCCATGCCAAGATTTGTCTATAAACTTAAAACATAATGGTTATACTGTGGCTGAAATACAGAAGCCCGTCCCTGTATTCAACATGTACAAACGTCCAAGACAGAAGCCTGTGAGTGAGATATGTAATTACTATGTAAAGATTTTGAATGGTATTTAACGTTTTGTTGACACTGTAAGTGTGAAAGCAGATTCCGGCATAAGGAAAGTACTGTGCAAGGGTTTGTTTACTTTGTTTGTTTACTTCCCTTGTTATATGTTCGTGTCTTAACACAGAAACTACACAGGCCAGCTCTGTGGCTTGTCTTAATGCTTTTGGGCAGCAATACTCTACATATCATTTTGCAGTGTTACAAAATGAGAAGTCTACAGTTAAATGACGGAAAGTCAGAACACCGTTTCACTTAGGCTTTAAGGTATAAGGGACGTCTAGACATATGCAAAGTCCTGCATATAAACTATGGAATTAAACAGTTTGTTCCCGGAATAATGAGGTGAAAAGTGGGTCATACACTTATGGAAACTATAGTACCATTGTGTTTATTATTCATCTTGAGCCTAGTAACAAGACTTGAACCCTTCTACTAAAACTACCACTGGATGTCTAGTTAAAATAATCTATGCAAGACTCAATCAACGTATTGGATTAAAATGAAAGGCATGCACCAGTATAAACACATATCCCACTGTAGGAACCAAGAGATGTGTAAACAGACTTATCGTACCGCCAATAATGGCTCCAACTCCACTACGACTACCATTATAGCCCATGTGATTGGTTTCTTTGGACCAAGGATAACGATCGTACTGTAATACAGACGATTCTTCCTGTTTCTATGACATGGTGATTATGGCGGGATCTGACCTGAGCAGCCCTCCAGGTGGATAAAGACACGCTGCTTGCCCACCATCACTTTCCTCTAAAGCTAACACCAACCACATTTACGTTTAAAAATAACATCCAACCTATTTCTGACATCGTATATTGTGTGAATAAAACCCATAGCCCGTTGGTGAGCGGTAAAGTCCCGGTGGAGACTGTAATGGAGTCACATTTTGTACTTTCACTACTGGCTTCCATGGCGTTTCAGAGCAGCCAACAGGAAGCTATCGATGCTAACACGATGCTAAGGTAGATGGCGAAATGCATTGCGGAGCTAATGTACACAGCTAGCAGGCTAGCAAACCCTGGCTATTGAGAGAAACGTGCATCGAAGCATCACATATTGTGATCTGTTTTCTAAATCAGATGTACCGTAAGAGTGAGTCGTTCATAGCAAATCAAAGGTCGAGAATAGGTGATGTATTACTTGTGTGAGGTGCTCTGGAGGTTTTTGCGTACAGCCAAAATACTTTTGCTCGCCACGAAGTAGTCCCGAGTATCCAAGTAGTATATCCAGTGTATTTCTGCTGTCGAGGCCGAGCACCAACAAAGAGCCTTGAGGCGGAGGACTGTGTTCCCTTCCCACCAACTCACACTGCACGGAACGGCATTGGCTCCGCGCAATGACTCACGGGAGGGGAACATGAATAAGGGTTAGGAGAGGGGTCACTCTCCTTCACAACAATCACAAATAATAATGTACATAAAATGTAAATACGTTATTTATTGGTAGTTTTGTAGTAGAAGTAGTAAATGTCGTTTCATTATGTGTCATAACTTAAGTGTCAAAAGCTGTTATTATCACTTTTGTTTTTGGTTATTTAAACATTTATATGTATTTTCCCTAACTCTGTAAATTACACGGTTTATATCAAATGTATTCACATTCTAAGCACAAATACAGTCACTACTTTTTTATTTGTCGCTTCTTGCACTTTGATAGAAGATAACCTTTTATCCTGATTAATTTGAAAAGCGCAGTCAGTTAAGTTTGTCACTCGGTTCTCGCCGCCGTTTCTTTCGTTTACGCATGCGCAGACGAGCATCAGCCCCATTCCCCGCTCATCCTAATTCATAAGAAGCTACTTTGTGTTATAACTACACTATTACTGCAATACTATACACACACCTCGTGCTTTTAACAGACTACCATCAATTCTTCTAGCGGCTCACATTCAATTACCGTGAGTACCACAGCTCGTTTGCCGGGTGTTTTCTCTTTATTTATTTGATTGTTTTAAATGGAGGCCGTAACAGTAGCCTAGCATTCTGAGGTCAGTAGTAGCATCTCACCTATACTAGTATCACGTTGCATGTGCATCTATAGGTTGCCTGATAGTCACTATATACTACAGTATTAGTTTATACATTTCCTTTCGGTGGATCAACTATGCGATATCTCTGCGATCCTAAAAGTCAAATTCAGGATGCATGTTTTGAATGAATGAATTAATATGCATATGCCTCTTTGTTCATTTTTCGCTTTTTTCGGAAATATATAACGAAGCAGGTTTTTCATTGAATATAAATATAAGTGTATTATCGAAAATCCAGCCTAAATGTGTACTCATTTTGGGACAGCCATCTTTGATATGCCATTGATCCATCTGATATAAACACGTGATTTATAGCTCAATTTAGGATCTGACTGGGTTTAGTTTTCACGATCGTATCAAAGTTGTACTTGGAAGCCTGTTTCCATACTGAATCGTTATTCATCAACTATATGTTCCGTATCAGGAGCCAGCCTTCGCTATGGCAACGGAGGATAGGAAACCAGAGACGGACTGTAAACCTCCAATATTACCACCGTCCTCATCTTCAAGTCACAGCAAGGTATGGATAACACCAACCAATTAAAATGAGCTTGTGCATTGTAACTCTATTGGTAGAGTACAGGCTAGTACCACTAGGTAATGTGCTGCAAATGTCATTACAATAAATACTGTATAATAAATCAACTATTGGTTTTGGATAATCCACTTAAGATACTTTGAAGTTATCGATAATGTGTTCTCGGTTTCACATGTTTATCTGAATCTATTGAATCTATTCACGTCTTAATTGTTGCTGGCTGGTTTCTAATATAGTCTGCACCGTCCAAGCCCAACTACAGTCTGAAGTTCACCCTGGCCGGCCACACTAAAGCCGTCTCCTCCGTCAAGTTCAGCCCCAACGGAGAGTGGCTTGCAAGCTCCTGTGAGTGCAGTACACCCCTCCACGCACTTATTGTATGCCATGCAGTCTCTCTGTCCTCCACATGCTTACTGTATACCACATAGTCTCGCTCTCTCTCGCTCTCTCTCTCTCTGCATATACACATCTCTTTACCTCTCTCCAATTATATTTTATATTCATGAACCTGTTGTCTGTGATTACAGCTGCAGATAAATTAATAAAAATATGGGGAGCATTCGATGGAAAGTTTGAGAAAACCATATCTGGACACAAGCTGGTAAGTTGAACAAACCTCTCTTGACTTGAATTCCTAATATCAGGATTCTCCCTTATCTGCCTTATGGGTAGTGTAGGGCTTCTGTCTCCTGGTTGACTTCTCAGTACTATGTGTGTTCTCTGTGTACTTCTCGTCAGGGTATCTCTGACGTGGCCTGGTCCTCAGACTCCAACCTCCTGGTCTCTGCTTCTGACGACAAGACTCTGAAGATCTGGGATGTCAGCTCGGTATGACATCACCCTGATGATGCCATCATCCAAGTGACATCACTTTAATGACACCTCAATGACATTACTTTAATGAATGAGGTCCCCTTAATGATGTCACTTTAATTCCATACTAATGACATGATACATCATGTTGTGATGTCATACCATTAGGATGACAACACAACATGATGTCATGACATTACCTTAATGATATGACATCACCCTTATGACATGACGATTTAAAAAAAAAAATAGACTTTACTATAACGATGCCTGCAAAGGTATTTACACGCTGCTAACATTGTTTTATCTTTTGCAAAAACGTGCACGTTTGTCAAGTTGTGGTCATATTTGTAAGTTGGGCCTTTACTGGTTCGTAGTGTATAACCAACGTACAAATTGGATATGTTTGGCTTGCTTCGACTTTACCATCAGCCACGTGGTAACCGCAGCCAGGTGGTAGATCCAGAAGGATCCAACATGAAGGCTAATGTGTTTAGTGGTGACTGATGGCCCTCTGTCCCTGCCTCTAGGGGAAATGTCTGAAGACACTGAAAGGTCACAGCAACTACGTGTTCTGCTGCAACTTCAACCCTCAGTCCAACCTCATTGTGTCCGGATCCGTGAGTAAACCACACTTTATTATTATTAGGTTTATAGTGACGATTAGTATTAGTATTATTTTGTATTATTATTATTCATTTATTTTATTATTTTTATATTATTAGAAGTAGTAGGATCATTGCCACCACTATTATTATCATTATCAAATTGTTTTGATTACTAATTATATTCATTGTTGTTCTTGGTTGTTCTTGGTGTGTGCTGTTATTATTTATCCTAGTGTCTAATGTTGCCATGTTTGTGTGTTATAGTAATACTGTTTGTTGGTGATGTTATTGATGCTAGTGTCTAATGTTGTCATGTCTGTGTGTTGTTATTATTTATCCTAGTGTCTAATGTCGCCATGTTTGTGTGTTATAGTAATACTGTTTGTTGGTGATGTAATTTATGCTAGTGTCTAATGTTATGTTTGTGGGTTGTAGTTTGACGAAAGTGTGAGGATCTGGGACGTGAAGACGGGGAAGTGTTTGAAAACACTGCCAGCGCACTCTGACCCCGTCTCTGCTGTGAGTCTTTATTAATGCGCTGACATGTGCACGTTAAGACATCCCTACAATGTATGCATGTATGATGACATCACTGTACCGTAAACAGTGTGTCCCATGTTATGACATCACTGTATGTATTATGACATCACAGTATATCTACGTCGCACACATCCCTTGGCTCTGTGGAAAACACGTGTTGTGACGCCACAGTGTGTGACCTCACCACATGTGACTGTACGTGGGGATGTTGCGTTGTAAATACTGCGACCAACACAATTATCCTCAACATTAAAAGGATCGTGAACAGTACCTTGAGTAAAGTTGAGAGAATCTGTGGTCTGTGTCGAAGGATGCAGTGGCGGGTGACCTCCTCAGCCAGTGATGTTGTCGGAGGACTTGTAGACGCACTAGATGAGTAGACAGACACTCTAGATGGAGTTGTAGAACAAGTGAAAGAATATATCGTAGCATTGAGGGCATTGGACTGCATACACATGGACGATAACGATATCAGACAACATCAACGGGATTCATTTGTATATTGGTATATTAATAGGAATTATGAAGATTTATACAAATGTTTGTATTGTTAGCGTCTGTTTGAATGTTAATTGGACCATGTTGTCTTGTATTGCAGGTTCATTTCAACAGGGATGGCTCTCTGATCGTTTCCAGTAGCTACGACGGCCTCTGGTACAAATGTCATTATTTATGTATTCATTGATTTAAAAGTATTCCCCATGCTATTTTAAATTCAAGCAATGCTAAAGAACACTTGTTCTCCCTCCCACAGTCGAATCTGGGACACGGCGTCCGGACAGTGCTTAAAGACACTCATCGGTGAGCTGCTGTGGGTGGCAGATCCACCCATTCTATCCATTTGTGACATCACAAGCCGGAGTGTGTGTGTCCCCCCCCCCCATATGTATGAAGGGTAGAAGTCATACTTCACACTTCCCCTTGTGATGTCACTAATGGATGGAATTGTTGTTAACCTCACACCTTGCAGATGAATAAAAATATAAGGATCGTAGTTCTAGGATGTTAAACTCTTCCTCCGTCTCACGACAGACGATGACAACCCACCCGTGTCTTTCGTCAAGTTCTCTCCAAACGGCAAATACATCCTGGCCGCAACCCTCGACAAGTGAGTAGTTCACCTCAGCAGCTCACAAAATACTACCTCTGATACTTTTACTGTACTGTACTTATTAGGTCTATAAGTAACTATTTTTGTTTTTGATCAATAGATTGTGATGAATAGATTTGAATTTATTTATACAATACATATATCGTTATGCATTAGTTCTGTATCCCACCTGCAGAGGGCAGCATAACACCATCTAATCTAATGGCTGCAGGAGATATTCGTTTAAGCCTTTTCTGAAAAAATATCTCCTTCCGTTTTCAGTACTTTGAAGTTGTGGGACTACAGCAAAGGAAAGGTAATGTCATCTCAATTGTTTATTTCCTGAAGTTTAAAAATAGTCCAGCACGATCGTTGTTGTTAATGCTATGTACTGTAATTGTCATTTTATTTAGAGTTATTTTATATTTTCATACAGCCTAACGTCACATTTATCTCTCCTCAGTGTTTAAAAACATACTCCGGTCACAAAAACGAGAAATACTGCATATTTGCCAACTTCTCTGTCACGGGGGGAAAGGTAAGTTCTTTCGCTAAGCTTGTGAGTGTTTAAGCTGTGGGGTTACCTACAGGGTACATGGCCAGGTATTCAGGCCACCGTGATTCATGTACACCCTCTCTGTTCTCTCCCAGTGGATCGTGTCCGGATCAGAGGACAACTCGGTGTACATCTGGAACCTGCAGACCAAGGAGATTGTGCAGAAACTGCAGGGACACACAGGTACTGTGCTGAAGCACTTACAATGGGGCACTGGGTTGCTATAGGGTTAGGTAGGTTATAGGGTCGATTCCTGCCATTAAGGTGAAGACTAGAATAGTCTGGACGCACTAATGGTTTAGGAGGTAGACTGGGTTGCTGGTTTGATATCAGTGTCACAATGTCCATGAGCAAGGCAGCAAATACTAACCCTGCACCCCATGAGCTGGTGTTGATTACACAGATGCACATATACACACACACTCCCAGAACAACGGTAGTGTCGGTCTGGAAGTGTGTGTTTTTAGAGTGTGTGTGTGGGTGGGTGTGTGTCAGACAAGCAAAAACACTTGATGAGCATTAATTGTGGAAGTGCTTTAAGTGGCCACAACAATTATATATAATGTAGATAAGTGCAGTCTAATTATTCCACCTATCCTACACTACACACTAGAAAAACTTGTTTATCTTTTTAATTGGTTCTATCTTTTAGCAAGTAGATATTTGTTACATTTTATATCAAAATGTTTATTTTCAGATTTGTGAACCAGAACTACTATTTTGGTTTTTATTTCTTCCTTGTAGATATTGATTTCTAATTCTTCTCTCCTGGTACTTGTACATCTTTAGTGTTTGATTCTCCTTCTTGTCCTCATAATGTCCAGTTGTTAATTCCCCTTCTCTCCTTGTCTCACATAGACGTGGTGATCTCCACAGCATGTCACCCCACAGAAAACATAATCGCCTCGGCCGCGTTGGAAAACGACAAAACCATCAAGCTCTGGAGAAGTGACTGCTAAGTCCAGTCTCTTTGTATTTTGAGTTGTTTTTTTTACCTCTTAAAAAAAAAAAGAAAATATTGACTTTTTGGGGGTTTCTTCCGAAATGAGGGCATTTCCACACCACAGACAGGTTTCACGCCCATGAAACTATGAAGAACTGTGAGCTAGACACATATGTTTACCACCTGCCGTTCAGAACACACAAGCCACTGTTTTGGACTGTTACCTCTGCTGCTGCCAGGTTTCTCTTTACGCCTGGTGTGGGAGCTTGGTGGTTTTGTATATCTTTTTTTAATTATTATTTTTTTTATTACGAAACGGAATGCTTTTTTTCTAATGTTTTTAAAAGGGAGGCACTCTTAATGTCTTAAGGACATATTTTCTACTTTTCTTAAGATGACTGTTCCCACCATTTTGTTTTTGCCACTGTGATGTTGTTGATGGTGCTGCCGTGGCTCCATGGTTACATTTGACTGGCTGTCTAAGTGAATCACTTACCTGTTCTTCAGCCTTTTATGATGATTGTACCATTTGCCCTTTTAAAGTAATTTTATCTATTTATTCCACCTGTCCATTTACTAAGAGCATTACATATTGTTGCGAATTGCGCCGTATTCTGGTTTGAATAGCCGACTGAGGGTTTTGTGTTTAGTTGGTGGTTAGAATTGGTTGGTCTATGTTTAAACTTCATCATCATGACCAAATGAGAATATTTTGTGTCTTCTATTTTGTACATTATACGTATTGTAGTTTGTTGTTGTATTTTTCCCTGATTTAACAGTATGACCAGCAACTTAATAAACACATATTTAGTCAATTGTACATTTTTCTTTGATCTCTTTTTGTCATAGTTGATCACAGACAACAACTGCATTGTTATATTTCCTTAACTAAAAATGCACCTCTGTGAGAAGATGGAAAAAAGATCCTTCATCGATATACATTTTTTAAAGTTTTTAATAACTTTTCTGTCCATGAAAGATGGACCATCAGAGAACAACCCACAAAGAACATATGATGACATTTTCATCTCCATAAAAATAGACAATAAACGAAACAATAAAAAATAAAATAATGAAAAAGAGGATCCAATGTTTGTGAGGCAGGTTGTAGAGGACAACGGTAAAGGTGACAACCCTCTCCCAACTGTTGGGTGGGAAAAAATTATAATCTAGCCTTTCAAAATCAACATTTCCACAAACAATGCATACAACAGCCCACAGAAGGAAAGTAACAGTACATAAGCGAGGGATAAAATGACCTTTGTACAAAAATAGATCTTTTTCAAAGTGTTTTTTTTTTTTACATTTTCTTGAACCTTAACGTCTATGTAACAAAGAAAGCAGTGATTGTGTTGCAAGCTCAGCTTTTCCTGAATACATTTCCAACATACAATAGCCAAGCAAACACATACATTTGAAAGATTTTCTTTTAGTTTTTTTTCTCTTTCTTTAGTTTTTGCTACTTTTTGAGGTCCCATAGACTGCTTTGAGCTGGTTCTTTTTTAATTTTAAGAGCTGCTGCGATTCTGCTGGTAAACTTTTTTAGAAAGTCAAGGTCAAAAGCAAAAAAAAAAAAAAATCCTCTTGACATTTTTTGAAACCACTGTAAATCTGAGTTGGATAACTCTTCGACACCTGACCTGGTTTAGAATCGTTTGGTCTAAAAAGTCTCGTCTTCCTCTTGCCATATTGACTGGAAATGCTCAAGGAACAAAATTCTATATATATATTTATAAATATATACACATGTACATATAGACAAAATATAGCTTTACATCATAATAAAGCATTTATGCAGTTCATTCTATCAACGCGATTCTTCTGCGATTAAGTCTCAAACCCTTTTGCTGTTTGCATTTTCTGCAATCACTCGTTATTGGTTTATTAAAACGTCCGTTTATGGCTTTCAATCGCTGGGGTTTCTGATCACAGTAATGTGGTACAGCCAAGAGGAGACACAAGATTGAGGAGAGCAGGAGGGTAGACATTTTAAAAAGGTGGGGTCACTGTATTGGCTAACAAATTGATTGTTCTTCATCTTTGAGACCAAAGTCGGCCATGCATACAAATTTGGATGAAATTTATATTTTGCAAAAAAGGGGACAAAAAAAATAAGAATAGGTGTTACTGACAATATTGATAAACACAATTCAAAAGTTTTTTCCCACAGTCATAGTGCTTAGGTTGACAATGTTTGTGAACAAGTTGATTAATTTGTTTTCATTAGTTTTTTCGCTATTTCTGAGGAAAAAACGCAAAAATCACTAGTGTAGAATATAAATACTGTAAACTGAGTTTGAGCTGGGATTCAATACTGTCACCTGGATAGTCATCTCGTTCCACTGAAATAAAGTATGTTGCATTGATCATACAAGCCAATAGATACTGAGGTTATTGCTTGTAAAAATCATTCAAACACTGAGCTTTTCATCTGACCAAGAGGAAAATTAAACATGACGCATTGGACAAAAAGTGCCTTGTTTTTCTAATTTAAATACTTGTATAAAATTCAAGTAATGTTGCAGTGCTGCATCTCTTCCACTAGGGGGAAGTCACAGTTACATAGCCGCCAACCGCATCGTGTTCTCTCTGTCGTTCCAACCGTTTTTATCCCCTCAAACCAGATCCAGATTTAATCCTGGTCTGTGATCTCTCTTGCACCCTCTTAATGTTGGCCTTACGTCAGTGTCCTATCAAACAGCAATCTGAACTAACACTTTACCAGATTGACTAAGCCGACATTTCCCCAAATGTCCAAAAATTCCCTTGTGTGAAACGGAGCCCAGGGACTTAAAAAACAAAAGCAAAGATTTGGTAAAAATGTATATAGCTGAGGAAGAACCAAATTTGATCGTTTTTTGATTGATAGTAGTTTTCAATGACTATTTCAAAAATTTGGCAATTTTTCAAAATTGAAAATGTTATGTTGATGTAAAAACACTCGAAATTCTGACGCCACTCCAGTTTTACAATACTCTCTAAAGGAAACTGAAAACAAAGTTGCTGAAACAAAGTTGGTGCTTTTTTAATAGCATTTTCCTATGCCTTCTTTACTCTCAAGCGATTCTCCCAGTATCCATTTGAAACATATTAAAAACCAACCTAAACAAACCGCAAGGAACGCTGGCGGCCTCCTGTCGATGTACATCTCTACTCCCCTGGTCTGAGGAACATCCATTATTGTCCTTGAACAGGTTTTCAGAGGGTCAATTTGAATAGAAACAGTTGGCATTGAAACACCGCCGCTCTATAGGCAATCTTTGGAAATGCGCTCCATGCATAGTGTTGCAGCAACTGCAGCTTTCAAAGAGGACAGAAGAAGATGATGTGTGCGCGCATGTGTTTGTGTGCTGTGTCTCATACACACAGAAAATATGGTGAATTTGAATATTCCAGTTTGAACCGAGAGATGCTCGACCATGACCTGTCCAGAAGGGACCTTCAGAGGAGGAACGGCAGAGACCAGGTCTCTGTTAGACAGGTGATCTGTTCATCCAGCCACGGCTCTGTTAGACAGGTGATCTGTTCATCCAGCCAGG
>JAOPJO010000078.1:3705535-3717498 GCA_027123675.1 Molva macrophthalma | reverse complement strand
TGTGTGTGTGTGTGTGTGTGTGTGTGTGTGTGTGTGTGTGTGTGTGTGTGTGTGTGTGTGTGTGTGTGTCTTATCTTTGCCGATTCTAGGTTGAATGTGTGCAGTCCAAATGACCAAAGAAAAGTACACTTTGTTGTTTGAATCTCTTGAAATAACCTCACTAATTTTAGCTGTAAATTAGAGCATCTTTTCTTCATTTACAACACGAGCAACGTCATCAGTTTTGAATCGCCAGGTGGGGAGGTGTCCTAGAATTTGTGCTTTGCCAGCAAAACATTATATAATGTGCATTGTCATAGAAACTATTTCAAATGTATTATTTATGACTCGGAGCAGTTACAGTAAATCATAGAGCTTGCCCTCAAACCACAGTTACAGGAAGAGAGATCAAAAACTAATGCAATTGAAATACACTTTGCCCCCAAAACCATTCTTCCTGTACAGTCACTTGAGATTATTTTCATGTTTGAGACGTGTTACCATCTATTGGCGGAATCTCTTCACTTTCAATGTTTTTGGGCCATTGCCAACATGTCATTTGAAAAGCTGTGCATGTTATCCTATTGGCTCACTCTTACTACGCACATCAGGACGTGTGTGCACAGTCATAGTTACGATGGCTACGCGCCTGGTAGCTTTGTGTGCGTCGTGACGTCAAAGAGACACAGGGTCATCCGGCTGAAGTCCGATCCGTTTTGTGTGCCAGCAGCACAATAGCGAGCCCGGCTCCTCATACCTGCTTTCATTCAATGTGCGGCTCACCGAGAAAGGCAAGGCCATGCTTCAGCCCCTTTTCATTGTCCTGCCACTGCATGGTATGTCTATGTAGCCCTCAAAGTACTTAATGTGCTCTGTTTTCTCCTTTATCCGATTATTGTACTTCCTGCCTTGCCACCAAGAAACAAGGGTACCTGTTAGGACAACTACTCTTAGTTATCTTCCCTTCCGCACGGAAAGGGGGGGGGGTGGTTGCTAGGGCAACTGATGTCATCACATTTTTCTTCATATATTGGCCTGTAGTGTCCTTTGATGTTGCTTTCTTTTATGTATTCATTTTCACCTACTGGCAAACATATACAAGCAGCGTGCATGTGAGTGTAATATGAATGAATGATAGGATGATTGGCCTGTGTGTACTGGGACTGGCGTTGGCCAAGCATGTAGTCTAAATGTTTTGCTGGTGATATGCAGCGCAAAGTGATGCAGTGATGTCTCTGGAGGTGTATCACAAAGCCGCATCTGGTGTGTGTGTGTGTGTGTGTGTGTGTACTAACCTCAGCACTGAGAGTGTGCAAACAAACAAAGTGCATCATTTGAATTATGGATGTGTGCAACAGGAAAAGGATGTGGGAAGCACAATTACTGGACGGGATATGGCGACGGCTCCCGTTTAGATTGCTCTCCCTGCACTAACGTGAAGGATGATATGACACGGCACTTTGCTGCTCCAGTGGCCCTGCTTTCTTAACAACAATGTGGCACTGAGATTTGTTCCTGCACATTACACACACACAGGCACAGACACACACACACACACACACACACACACACACACACACACAGACACACAGACACACAGACACACAGACACACACACACACACACATGTGCGGGCACACTAACACATCACAGCTTTTTGATTTTTTTTTTCCTCCTTTTCACAGTGACTCTTTGACCTTCACTTTATCTTGCCCAGTAATGTCCAGCCTTTCTCTACCACTTCATGTGGTAAACACTTTGTAAGTCATCTGCAGTTTTCTTTTACAGCAGCCGCCCTCCCTGCAGTCTCGTCTCTCTGTTCCCTCCTTCGCTTTCTCTCTCTCTCTCTGTCTCTCTGTCCCTCTCTCTCTCTGTCCCTCTCTCTCTCTCTCTCTGTCCCTCTCTCTCTCCCTCTCTCTCTCTCTGTCCCTCTCTCTCTCTGTCCCTCTCTCTCTCTCTGTCCCTCTCTCTCTCCCTCTCCCTCTCTCTCCCTGATGGAGACACTTGTTATTTAAAACGTTAAATCAAATTCACGGAAATCTGTGCCCCTTGCCACGTGGGTGTCGTTAAATCACCCTGCCAATTGAATCTTGAGCCTGGCTCCGTCGGTTGTAATTTGTGAGCTGGGGAGTGTGAGGGAAGAGCTGGTGGTGGAAGCAACAACACTGGGCATGACGGAGGGATTGTTTCATTTATGAGCCCTGGATGTATGTGTGTGTGTGCGTGTGTGTGTGTGTGTGCGTGTGTGTGTGTGCGTGTGTGTGTGCGCGCGTGTGAGCGTGCAGTTATTGCTTTGTCAAATCTGCAATGCACAAATCTCTCTGGGAAGTGAGGCGGGTGGGTATGGACGCCGAGCAGAATTGCAAATGTTAAATTAGTCATTAGAGGTCTAAAGCTTTCACAGTCGTCATTATTTGACGCGTCTAATTTCACCGAATGCCGAAATTTTAATTTCTGATGCCGCAGGCACATTCTATAATAAGCTCCTTTTTTAAAATTTTCTTTTTAACGCCATTCTACTCCTTACTCTCATTAAGCCAGTGCAGGTGGGAAAAAGCTAAGTGTGGCGTTGCGCTAGTCGGGGCATCGCGAGGTGAAGGTGCCAGGGGTGTAGTTGGCCCCGCAGTGTGCGCGCTGTGAGCCTTTTGTATGTGTTTTAATATCACTATAGTTTTGTGCTTCACTCTCAGCCTGTCCCTGAAGAACTGCAGAACGGCGAGAGCTTCGGTTACATCATCGCCTTCCGCGCCTTCGGGGACCTCTCGTGGACGCACGTGGCCACCTCCGTCCCCGGCGCAGCACGCTACGTCTATCGCAACGACAGCATCGCGCCCTTCTCGCCGTTTCACGTCAAGGTCGGAACTTACAACATCAAGGGCCAGGGGCCCTTCAGCCCCGTGGTGACCATCTACTCGGCGGAGACAGGTAAATGCAGCTAGCTCGAGGTGGCTAGCCGTGAGCCGAGTCGCTGTCAGAGCTAGCTTGAGCTTGTTGGCAGAGAGCTACACGGCCGTGAGAGCTATCTTGAGCTTGCTAGCATAGAGCTACACGGCTGTTAGAGCTGACTTGTGTTTGCTAGCATAGAGCTATGCGGTTGTGAGAGATAGCTTGAGCTCGCTACCATCGATTTTGAGCTTGCTAGCGGAGCCCTGCATGGCTGTTTTAGCTAGCTTGAACTTGCTAGCAGGGAGATAGGTTGTTAGAACTTGCTTGTTATATTTGTGTTGCATTTTAACCAGTGCTGTGCTCCCCTTTTGGCCTGTGCTGCCCTTGCGGCTGTTAAAACTCGCTTAAGCTTGTTAGCAGAGAGCGAGCCAACACATGGGTAAGAGCTAGCTTGAGCACGTTTTCATAGGGCTACACAGCTTTTGATATCGCTATCAGAGCCCTACATGGCTGTTGCTATCAAAGAGCTATCATGGTTTTTAAAACTAGCTTGAGTCTGCTAGCATTGGAAGGTTGTCAGAGCTGGCTTGAGCTCGCTAGTAGAGTGCAAAATGACTGTTATAACATTGTTTGATGAAGAACAGTAATCACGCCGCTTTTGTTTGCAGACTGGTGCCGGGAAAATGTGTCTTTGTTCGTGATTGGTGGGGCATTAACAATGATGGGGCAAGAGAAAAACAAGATAATTACATCACCAAGCAACACCCTTGTTAGAAGTCTTGTGGAACCCTAACCCTTTCTGCCAGTAAAAATAATTAGAACTTCTTGATGATACATATTATGCAAGTGCATATAATATATATTGAAAACCCATATATTATATATAGTAGCATCGTCTATATAGAGTTTATCGTCTATAATGCAGTACATCATAATTTAATGTGTGTTCATATTTTATCAGTCATCCCCATCATCACCCCTCTGTGACCTGCAAATGTGTTTCATAAAAAGGCATTAACAGCAATCCCCACGATGTCGCTCAAAACCGCTTGAAGGATGTTTTCTTCAGCACGTCACGTCTCTGAGGGAGGACAGGAAGTAAAGCGTCTGTGTGTGTGTGTGTGTGTGTGTGTGTATGTCTGTGTGTGCGTGCATGTGTGTGTGCGTGTGTGTGTCTGTGTGTGTGTGTGTGTGTGCGTGCATGCGTGCGTACGTGCGTGCGTGTGTACGTGCTTGCGTGCGTGCGTACGTGCGTGCGTGCGTGCGTGTGTACGTGCTTGCGTGCGTGCGTACGTGCGTGCGTGTGTACGTGCGTGCGTACGTGCTTGCGTGCGTACGTGCGTACGTGCGTGCGTGTGCGTGCGTGCGCGTGTGCGTGCGTGCGTGCGTGCGTGCGTGCGTGCGTGTGTGTGTGTGTGTGTGTGTGCCGTGCCGTGCCGTGCCGGTGTGACATTTCAGAGCCAAGCGGCATGCCGGTGGGGGTCTGGGCCAGAAGTGTCTCTGCCGTTGAGATTGAAGTCAACTGGCAGACGGTGGCTTTCCACGCTGAAAGAGTTCTGGGCTACGAGGTGTGTGTGTGTGTTGTTGTTGTTTGGCCCCTTTTAAATGTAAATACACAATTGCAAGGTTTATTTTACTTTACGTAACAAGCATTCAAATCCCCGCCCCGTCTCTCCTTGTGGGTGTGCGTGCGTTTGTGTCTCAATGCCGTTTAGAGACTTTTTCGCCTTGGAAATGGCTTTTTCAGGGATGGATGCTTTTCAAAGCAGATGAATTATACCACCCGCACGGAAAATATATATTGGACCTTTTGTGGAACACAAAGAATGGAAAGAAATGCTTATCAGCATGTTCCTTTCTTCTTCTTAAACATCACCCGACGTTCTTCCATCTTAACACTGCCATATTGTACCAGTATTTCGATGGAAAGCCTTAAATCTAGGGATGCACCGATTCCACTTTTTCTCTGAACAAGTACAAGTACAACTACTTACATTTGGGTACTCGCTGATACCGAGTACGGATATGAGTACTTAATAATACCATTACAGTTCAAAGAGCCAATGAACCCACTGTTTCAGCGGCAATGGGTTATAATGAGCGATATTGTATACACACCGTAGCGATATACTATAGGTGTCCGGGAAGAACTAACCCTCACTCGGACGCGGGTATTAAATAAATCGATGCTCAGACGGAGCTTCACCATCCACACACACCGTAGCGGTATACAATACGTTTCTGAAAAGCTTGGTATTGGTGCATCCCTAATTAAATCAAAATACATGTATGTATACGTGTATGTGCGTACATATACGCAAGTATATAAAGTCTCACAAAGAAAACACACGGCTACTTGGTCATTACATTTAGGTTGGAACAGCCATCAATACAGAGAAAGAAAGGTGAAGTTAAATTACAACAACATGAAAAGTACCTATTTTTGTCCTTTTAGTTTTTTGCTTTATTTTGTCTTTCTAGTTTTGTGGGTCTTCATCTCAATGCAAGCAGTACGAGTTGGTCGGGTTTATATAGGATTAACATATTTAAAACTGCCTCTCTCGTAATGCAAAGTAACTGTAAAAGGGCCGCTGTGCGTTTAAAGTAAAAAGAACTGTCCCGCACCACAACAATACGATCCCCTGAACCAGCGGCAAGTGTCAAATGAATATCGACACGTATGGATTCGGTTTAAATTCCAATACGACCGATAGCGAACAAACTCCGCTAACGGGGAAAAGCTCCGTCGTGGGTCGTGATGATGTCATCGTGTTCAAGCCCGTCTCGTGCGTCCCACAACAGGTGGTCTACTGGGAGGACGACACCAAACCCGAAACCATGGGCAAGGTCCGGGTCCCGGGGAACCAGACCACGGTCACGGTGAGCGGATTGGTGGGGAGCACGCAGTACTTCCTGACCGTCAGCGCCTTCAACACGGCTGGCACCGGGCCCTTCCTGTCCGCCATCAACGCCACCACCAAAAAGCCCAGTGAGTGTGTTTGCCCCCCCCCCCTCTTTTCGTCAGGCGCCGTCGCTGCACTCACGCGATGGGTCATCGCTCCAAAGTTTGGGAGATGCAAAAGGTTATCCCACTCTAGGGCGGTCTATTTTTAGCCGTGTCGCAGCCACACTAAAGAAAGGTTAATGTGTTGTGACATATTGTTCTCCTTTGAGTCGGGGCACTCAGTGCTGTCGCATGCCTGGGAAAACATTCATTGTTTCTTGGGGGAAAATAGATGTTTCGGCGCGATGCTAACACGGTTATACATGTTTTTATCAATACAAACATCGCCTCCAGGGGAACTTTTGACCTAGGCGTGTGACGGTACTGCCGGCCTCAAAAATGTCAGTTGCACTCGTTATGAGAATGTTTTGTATTACAGAAGTTACCTTTTTCACTGGCAAGTCAAGTGTTTTCATCTAAAGTTGGTGTGTTTTGTATGTTTTTTCCTACCCAGCACCAGCCCAGCCCCCGCTGAATATTGAGTGGACTCTGATTGGTCCTCTGCTGTCTCTCTACTGGGAACCCGTAGTGGCCATGGACCTGGAGTCCGAGGTCACCGGTTACCAGGTAGATTTGTGTGCATAACTCATAACAAAGAGGACTCGAACCGTGTCCTCCCCCTGAATCTGTCCCTGTGACCTATACACTTAACTTGTATCTCCCTTTCTCTCTGTCTCTCTCACACACTCTCTCACCCCTACTCTTCATCTCTCTCCCTCCCGCCCTCTCTCTCTCCTGCTCTCTATCCCTCTCTCTCCTTCCCTCTCTCCCTCCCTCTATCACTCTCTCCCTCTCTATCTCTTCCTCCCACTATCTCTCTCCCTCAATCCCCCCCTCCCTCCATCCCTCCCTCTCTCCCTCCCTCCCTCGCTCCCTCAACAGATCCAGATGTCTGATGCGATGCTTTGTGCTTCCATCATCTGACTCAGAGGGAGAATAAATACATACAGTACGGAGTACGTGTCTCTGTCAAAAAGACTATGTAGTCCTTTTGGGGTGTTTTATCCCAAAACTTTATTTCTGTAGCACCTTAAAAACAATGTGTCGGCTCCTGTCAGTCAGCCTTTGGTAAGGGAAATAAATCTGGTTGACTGCGACTCCCGGCTCATTTCTGATTAAATCGCTCGGTTCGGGGAATACACCTTTGCTGTCAATCAAATTTGCGCACACATCGTTATCATCTCAATGGTGGAAAAAACGTCGGGAGGGCGGGTGCAAAGGGGGAGGGGGTTTTATTTTAGGTTATTTGTTTTTTCAAAATCTTGCTCTCTTTTGCTCTTTTCCACTCCCACTCTATTTGATTTTGATATTGATATTCCATCCACTCATATTTGTTCTGTGCAGCTCACCTGGCAGAGCATGGCCATAACACTGGGCCATACGGGCCTTACAGTCCTAAGCTAATTCAAGTCAATGCTTATGTGTATTGCCTTTGATCAGTTGCAGTCTCAAAGGGCTTCACAAGCCCAACATTATACAACAACCCCTTAACCTAAGCCTTCACGCACCAAGGAAAAAGTCCTCCGAAACCAGGTGGAAAAAACCTTGAGAAGGAAACACAGAAGAGGGATCCCTCGTTCCAGGGATGGTGAGGAGTTGCACCCCCTACTATATCACGCTATATCGTTCTTTGGCGAACGATATAACCACCACAGAGCAGATAGATATCAAGGTTAGGACGTACTTCATCTTGGATCCAGCTGAGTCTATGTAATAGCAGAACTTCTGGGGGGAAAACGGCACAGAGCCTGGACCGGAAACCAGAAGACTGAAGGGGAGGGGTTATGCCTTGTTTCCTGTTTCCTGTTTCGTAACAGAGATATTCTAACGAAGAGAAACTCATTCGTGCAAATAGCCGACGCTTTCAGAAGGGGATTTTAATAAGTGTATTTCTACTGCGGCTAGTCTCCACGTGTGGATTTGAAACCTTAACAGACACTTTTATACAGTTTACTACTTCTGGCTGAGTTTGTGTTTGCTGTTAATAGCCAATTACGCGCTTCCAGATCCCCGCTTCCAGCCTCATGATTGGGCCAAACAAATATGAAGCGAAAGAAAAAGAAACGCCCCGTTCATTTCAGCTCATCTGCATTCAGACTTCAGATTAGTAATCTAAAGTCTCATTTGTGAGAATAGGCCGTCCTAGGACATACATATTCATCAAAATTCATTCAGTCCCCCCTGTACATTTCAGAGTTCTCCCTCTGTGCCCTTCTGCGATTACCATACTGTTCCATGTTAGGCAAAACACAGAGCCTGGAGAGAAAAAGGAGAACATGCTTGTTCATGTTTAATTGATGCTGATAAAAAATGCATGCTTTGCTTTCCTCTGTTTTTTTTGCTTCCTGATCTACGCGAGTCCACGTGCCATATTGTGGAATCCCAACTCGCAGGTCAGGATCGCATCCGAAGAGAGTTGGAATCACTGGCACAAAGACATGTCCCACACTGCATCTGTGTAATTAATCCTTCTAACCGAATACATTATCTACAGGCCAGCTAACCTTTGGAGAGCGTGCATTTTAAGCAAAAGCAACCACATTCCCTCTAGAAATGATAATCATGAGAATAAATCCCTTTACTTAATGAATGGGGGAAATGGAAATTGGGCGAAATAGTGATTGGATATCCGCAGGGTTTGAATAATACCGGGTTCCTCTGGAATAGGATTGTTGATACCACTTTGAACAAATAGGATGGATTCTAGGATATCAGTACATATTCCACAGGGAAGACTACCAAACTCTGATAGGAATCACTAGATTCGTTACAATCACTTGTTGATTTCAGAATCTGATCACTACTGCCATTCTGTTATCTCCCCTTCTCTCTCCCATTCTCCTCATCCTGTTATCTGCTTCCCTCAGCCATCTCTCTCCTCCCTTCCTTACTCCTCTTCTCTCCCCCCCTTTCACTCTGCTACTCTCTTTCCCTCCCCCACATCCCTCTCCCCCTCCTAACACTCCCTCTCTCCACTGAGTTTGAACTGTAACAATGGGACAATGAGAGAGTACTTCAACGTGGTGGTGCTAGTGGGGTGGATTACAGGATCAAGGGGCTTAGTATCCCCACCCCCCCCCTCCCCCCGCCATTATGAACCAGCATAGTAGTAGTTAGTGTAGTTGTTCGGCTTATTTTTGTGTTTTTAATTTGGTTTTAATGAGTACGAAAGTAACCGTAAACCCTAACATTAACTCTTAGACACCAAGGTTATCCCTAACCCTAATGGATAAGCCTAACACTAGCCTTAACCCTAGCTAACCCCTAGCCTTAACCCTAGCTAACCCCTAGCCATAACCCTAGCTCACCCCTAGTCCGAACATCTGTTGGTTAACTGCAGATTAGGGTGGGGTGTATCATAAACTACAGGCACAAACTACCAAAATCAAATCCCCAAAAATGTATAAATATATTTTTTACTTATATATCCAAATTAATTATGATAGAAATCCATTTTAAACATGACTATTCTATTGGCAACGATAGGCAACGATAAACTATCTTAAAATATGTTCTACTGGACAAGTGGCGGAGTATAGAACAACACTGTCAATATAACTCTTTATTAAATAAAATCATATAGAAATGCTTTTCACCACTTTGTCTTCATTTTAACACATAAAATGCCACACATGCCTCACATCAAACATCACCACTCTTTAATTATCTTCAAATCAACAAAAAGACTGCACTGATGATGTTGTTTTTGGCAAATAAGACTGAGTTGTTTTCAATTAGGCGGCAGATTTCTCTGCTTTGAGCTTCGCTTTCTCAAAACAAAAGAGAGTGAAACAGAGAGAGAGAGAGAGAGAGGGAGAGGGAGAGGGAGCAAGATAGATGGAGAGGGGGAGACAGAAAGAGGGAGGGAGTGAGAGGTAGACAGAAAGCAAGAGGAGATGGCAAAGAGAAAGAGAAAGACAAAGAGAAAGAGAAAAAGAGAGAGAGAGAGAGAGAAAGACACACACACAGACGGTTAAAAAGAGGCCGAGAGAGAAATATCGATGGATGGATGAATTAATCTTCCGAGTGACATCGTCCTCATATCCATGGACCAGACACCGGCTAAGGGATTAAAATCCTCCTGTGATGAGATCATCTGATTGTTCTGGATCTCTCTGTTCATGTGTCTGAGGCGTGAAAGCTTTGCTTAAACAGTCACGAGGAATTCACCGATCGACGAGAGAAGGGGAAACTAAAGGAGACAGGGTGCATCATGGGAGCTCCCAATCACACGCCTATGATGGGCTATCTGGTGCGCTTAAGGAGAATCTTAACAGCCAATTAGCTGAAGGGTTGTGGCAGTTGTTGTCTGAGCTTTGATAATACCCTGACCCGATAGTGTTTAAGCTAAAAAGATGTACACAGAAAGAAGCCAATTCATAAACACAAATGGACACACAGACACACATGAATACGAGCACACACATACATTATGAGGTCTCAGACTCTGACCGGTCAATCAGAGTGAGGGAAGAGCTTGTAATGAGCCGCGTTCAAGACAAATCAGATCCTGGACGTTTTAACTTCCGGCTTTAGACATCTTTGCGTCCACTCTGTAAAGTTAACTCGGGGGGGGGGGGGGACATGGATGCCTGAAGGAAGTTTGGCATATTGTGGTCCATTGCAGGACGCAACAATTATGTGAAGAAGCAATTGATGCTTCTTTTCGAAACACATGAAGAAGGGAGGAGACGAACACTGGCTAGCTAATAAAGCTGTTCGATGGCACATGTGGCTTTAATCAGAGCAAAATATAAACAACACACATATTGCATGTTTATTAGGGATGGAACAGTTCAAATAAAAAATCGGAACCGTTCGGTTCGCTAGTCACGGTTCGGGGCTTGTATGTATTGTGTATTGTGTGTAAGTGTTGCACCGTAATAACGGTACCCAGTGAAACTTCTCTGGGATGGGACTAGGGACTAGTCTGGGATGAGGTGTAGTCGCCGTCCCGGCAGGGCTCAAGACTAACATTTTCTACAAACTTTTTCCTTTGGTTGCACCCTTTTTTTCGCCGCTTTGTCGTAGTATTGGCATGACTTGTGTCATGCTATTCATGCTCTTGAATAGCGCTAGTGACTGCGGTGCAATTTAATTGAAACTTTCAAACCACATGTCTACATTGGAACTTACGTGGGTCGTGTCTCCAATGAGAGCTCGAACACCGGCGCCGCCATACAGCCGCGCTATAACCTTCAGCGCCGTTTCAAAACCTTGGCGTGCGTTGCAGCGCCATTACGATTAAATACAGCAAACACAGAAGACGACCTCAAATCGACGCGGCGCTCCGTGGCTCGTCTAGTGTGCGACCCGCTTGACATTGAGGCTCTGCTGTAACCGAGTCAGACTCAGACCAAGAGTGGATCCGAAAGCCACTGACTTCCTTCACACAGCACTGACGTGATGTTGCACCATTTACTTTTTTATAGGCCCTTGTGTTATCCCCTGCTTTACCAAAAACGTACCATACCGAACCCAACACCGTGAACCCAAAACCGTGATATGAACCAAACTGTGAATATTGTGAACAGTTCCACCCCTAATGTTTACACATCCAATTATGTGTTAAAATGCAACAAAAACGTTTATAATAATTACATTCCCATAAACGATAAAGGCCGCCATGTTTGATGTTGCAACTGACATCAAGTCAGACAAACCGGAGCTCTGAAATTATATCAGAGTGTCCAATCTGTGAGTCAGTGCGAGTGTTTTCAGAGTTCAGAGTAGTCATGAACACAGTATCAGACTCTGACCAGCCAATCAGAATGAGGGTTGAGCCATTCCCTAACAAGCCCTCTCCTCCTGACCTCCGTGACCCTTGAGGGACCCTGCGATACAAGGAGCCCAGGGCCAGGTTAACCCTTAGCACCAGACCTCTGCCCCCGGCTACCCCCTCCTCAGGGTGTAGCCCAACCTCCCCCTCTTTCTCCCCCACTCCTGGTCAACTCCAGACCAATGTCTCCTCTTCTCTACCTCCCTCTGTTTCTCTACCATTCCTCTATCCATATCTTTCTTTTTGTCCCTCCCCTCCCACTCTTTTTCGGTCTTTCTCTCTATCTGTTTCTCTCCCCCCCCCCCCCCCTTTCTG
>JAOPJO010000078.1:3595149-3609776 GCA_027123675.1 Molva macrophthalma | reverse complement strand
ATGTAAGGAAAATATGTTTTTGTCCAAGGTAGTCCAATTACTATATATACAGTATATATATATATATATATATATATATATATATAGCATAATGTTTACAGTAAAGGTATGGTCTCGTGGAAAACTGAAACTCTGTTGCTAAGTTACTGGTTGCCTTGACGCGATGTAAATAGAGCATCGTCTGGATAGAGCAGCTGTTTGAGCTGACGGGGAGATCTAGTGATTGCTTGGGTTTCACCAGTGAGGACTTTCTCCTAACTGTTTGGTGACAAGGTTTGGTTGTTCTTTATGCATTTCAGGGTCAATGGGGGCTTTAAATTGGACTTGATAGTGGTACAACGTAGGGAACAGAACATATTGAAGGCATACTTGTGTATGTTAAACACGCTGTCTGCTAATTTAGTGACTCCCATTGTAGAGAAAAATGTAAATATAAAAACTCTACCAATATAAACTACTGTAACTAATTAGGAGGCCTAAGAAGCATTGATTCTTAACCAATCCCTAATGACATAATATTTCCATTCTTACTTATAAATAAATTTACATAGTCTCTGATCCCGCCTAGCTCAAACTGGTAGAGCAAGGCATTAACACTGCCAGGGTTAGGAGTTAAATTCCCCATGATAAGAATGTATGTCCTAACGGTATTGTATGCCTACGATAAAAGCATCAACCAAATATATGCAATATAGGATGCAAATATATTTGCATTCCCAATGATGAAACTGGCAGTCAGTTAAGGAAAATATTGACATCCAATGAGTGATTTGTTGTAATGTTTCCATAGTGACGCCACCTCCACTTCCTGGTCTCCGACCACGCGATTGATAATGCTTGCCAAACACACACATGGGGAGAGAGAGAGAGAGAAAGAGAGAGAGAGAGAGAGAGAGAGAGAGAGAGCTAGCTGTAGTGTTTTCTCCTCCATGTGTGTCAGGTTGTGCTGCAGGGGCCCACCAGACTGCTTTGATTAAAGACTCAAGAGGGCTGGGGGTCCGGTCTCTACAAGACCCTCTCCACATGGGAAACCAAACACTGCACCTCTGATGTGTAATTGTCATACATCTGCATGGTTAAACAGTGCATCACTCACACTTGAATAGCATGTACGTTTATCCCAAGAGAAAAAGGTTCTGGGTTTGAACCTCAATGTCCACAGTCTACCTGCAAGCATCCCCGAGCAAGATGTAGGAGAAAAAGAATGAACAGGAGATTAACAGAGCGAGAAGTAAACGTGTAAGACTGAATGTGTGTGTGTGTGTTTGAGAGCCATAGGCTTAGTGTTCAGATCATTCCAGACTCGCTCCACCAGCCTCCCTGCTGTAGTCCTACCGGCCATGCGTTGTCGCCACAGATGTTTTCAACTGAACCAGCCAATCAGCAGCGGCCAGCCCTGAGCGACCTTTGACCTGTGTGTGCAGTGCATGTCCACGTGCACACATATAAAACCCAGATGGCGAAACGTCATGAAGGCGCGGGGGTGTGCGTGGCTTGCTGGTGTTGGATTTCCATGGCGCTAGAAGGTGCTCTACAAGAGGGGTGGAGGTAAACCATTTCCTCCTTGTTTATAATAGATTCACTATTTAATCATTTAGCAGACGCCATAGGGCTTGTACATCAGAATGCATCATGGGATTTTTTGTTGGGGATAACCCATTGCCATATTGAGAGCACTCAATAGAGCTGTAGTACTGTTAAATCTTAACCCAACATAAACATACCGTAACCTAGGTTAATGAACACTTTGTTTTGCCACATTTCGCATGGAAAACGCTGTGGCAGTTTTGAACAACAATGGCCTCCCCAGGATGACAAATCATTTCAAGATGAATTACTAAACAATGACCAAACACACATTACTTCCAACATTAACATTCCAATGCTCCCATGCCCCCAAAATGGCAGCGGTCATTGGGATGTGACGTCGTGGTGTACAAGCCCTATCATCCATAGTGACTTACAGTGAGTTCAGATACATGTCATGGAGGAGCAGGTGGGGTTAAGCATCTTGCTCAAGATGCCTACAGGTTAGGCTGCACACCCAGAACACCACGATCAGTACCCCCTCTAAAATACTTTCCTCAAGGAGGGGTTCTTCTGGAAATGATACTGTGGATATAGAGAATGATAGAGAGGGGAGTGTGAGAGAGTGTATGTGTGTTTATTAGTGTGAGTGTGTACTGTGTAACTCAATAGAACGGGACAGTGGACCGTACCATGTGATACAGCAGACCATACCATGTGACACACTAGATCATACCATGTGACAGACAATGGATCATACCATGTAACAGGGTGGATCGTACCATGTACCAGGGCGGCCCATATCCTATGGCACAATGGATCGTACCATGTTACACGGCGGGACCGTACCATGTGATACAATGGAGCGTACCATGTTCCAGGTGCATGCTTCCCTCCTTCTCCTCCTCTCTCCTCAGCGATCCAGAGGAAAGCATCTCCATGTGGCACTGCTCTGTGCAGAAAACAGAACCTCCACATCTGCTTCCACTCAATCCAATCAGGAGCGTGGCGCGGCTACGGGCCCGGCCGTGTTATTAAAGGCTTTCTGGGTCCCGTGGAAGAACGGGGCCTGGCCCAGTCATCCACTGCTCTCCTCTGAGGAGGATTGAGCGTGATGTATACAGACGTGGAATTCCTCAGTCCAGTTGTTTTTTCTAAAACTGGGTCGCAAAGTACTTGGAACTTTTCCCGATTCCGGATTGTATGCTTTGGTTGTTCTCGGCCTCACTTGTATGTACTGTAAGTCATTTTGGATGACGGCGTCTGCTAAATGACTGCATGGAAATGTGAATTCCAGTCTGTCAAGCGCTAACCCATGGACACCTCAGCCAAAAGGTTTTTTTTAGCAAGGGAAAAGGCCTGTAAAACTGAATCAATCTGAATCACAATATTTTTATTATCTGTAATACATACCCTTGAGCCACTTATATGTTATTATATGAATTTATTTTTATCTGTATTTATATATTTGATGTATATGTACATTTTCTTTTTATATTCTTTATTATTTTGTGTATATGTGTGTATTTATCGCCTTCCTGTACGTTTGTGTTTTTATATTCTTTCTTTTATATCTACTTTATTTCCGTTTATCTTAAGCAGTTTAATTGTGCCAAACACCAGGGATTAATGAAGTATTCTGAATCTGAAATGCCATCATCACTGCATTGGACCGAAATTAGGCTACCATTCAATGTCGGTGCTCTGCACATAACCGACAACTATACAACGAGTTTTTAACTTTTAAACTTCACAACATAACGTCACAACAATCATGCAATCATCTCTGCGTGTACACATCAATGATGATTGATTTTTAACAAAGTGGTGTAAAAAGTGGTGACTTTCTCAGCCAACTAAACACCGAGATCCATCACCAATCAGCCAGGATTCATCAGATCTTTGTTGCTTTATTTGGCTTTGGGCAAATTTAGCAGAGTAGTGTGTCTATAAACAGCCAGGGGGCTTTTAGGATAAGGGAGAACGAGAAAAAAACACCATCACCCAGAATCACTAAGAGCCAAACTTGGAGCACTTCTTTCCCTGGGCCCCAAGTCCGGCTCCCGGGACATCTCTGTGTGCTTTTAAATAATTTGGGGGAGAACCCTTCGGAACCTTAATAATTCACTGCAGCTTATGAGGACTCTCTAGGCCCAACACTGTGTGACATTACTAGTTATGTTACCCTGTGGCCATCTCTCTTCCAACCTCCTTCCCTCTCTCCTTCCTCTTTTTCTCTCCCCCATCTCTTCCCCTTCCTCCCCTTCCCTCTCCCCGCCCTCCCCATCCCTCTCCCCTCCCTCCCCATCTTCCCCCAGCTTCTTCTCTCCCTCTGCCTCTGTTCTCTCTCTTGTCTGCTTCAATCACGTCAGCTCAGGGGTCTGTGTTAGCAGAAGCAGGCACCGTCTGCCCAAACTTATTTCAGAAAAGGCTCCATGTTCTCTCTTACACTGCAGCCTGAGTGTGAGCTAAATGGTGAGGCTACCTCGTAGGGACAAGGGGACGGGTGAAGCGTGGGAGAGGAAAAGAAGAGAAAACTTCCCCAGGTTTTTCCTTCTCTGCGCCTGACGTGTGTGTGTGTTTTCACACCTATTATGACTCTGCCATCTGACCTACATATTCAACCTTGAGTCTAGAATCCCAGTGTTGTGATTCATTGACGGCCCGCGTTAGCCCCGCCCACTGATAGTAGCTGGCAGATGGTGGCCGTTTATTTTCAGGGATGATAAGCTAAGTGGGGAGAAGTGCTGAGTGAATTGATGAATTTAATAAAGGAAAAATAATGAATCATGGAATTTCTATTGCACTATTAAGAGCATGTTTTTATGAGAGTGCTCTATATAAAAAAACATAATTTATAGAGTAGCTTGAAAAATGCTAAAATATAAATACATTGATTAATAATGAAATACAAATATAGATATTAAAATATGTTTAAAGCTGGATAAAAAGAAGACATAAAGAGTGCTAGGAGCGCTGATTGTAGCAGATTTGGCAGTGTTCGCATGGATCCAGAAATACAAACGTGCTTATGTAAGTATTGCAGCATTCATATGTATTTGGAAGTCAATAGTTATACTGTCAGTAATGTTTACTTCTGCTTGCATTTACATTTTGCTTGTACATTTCTTCTATTCGCACTGTGTATGCAGAGATATTTATTTGTATATTTTTTGCATATTATTTTAAACCCCTTTGTCATTCTCCCTATTTAATTCGAATAACTTTCCTATACGTCTGTCGTGACAAGAAGATTTCCCATCTGGGTTGAAAAAAGTATATCTTATCTCAAGCATTCATGGTGTCAGAATTCCTGCTTTCAATATGGGATGACGTGGCTCATGAAACGGCTCACGATGGTGTCTACCATGGCCTTCCCTCGTCTCCTCCCGCACATCATACGTCCTATATCATCCTAGATCATGCGTCTGGGGCCAGCCTCCTGAACCCATCCATAGGTGTCAGCCGGGTCAACCCTGCCCAAGGCCTGGCTCCGCCTCCGGGGACCTTGTCAACAGTCTGCCCCCCTGGATGACGGAGGAGCTGGTGTCACCTTGTGCTGCCGGCTGGGGGGGGGATGGATGGGACGGCTGGGGGGGGCGGATGGATCACCCAAGGACGGCTGGGTAATGGCCCTCAGCCCGCTCTCTTTAAGGGTCCACAGCCTCGCTCTCACCTGTCACTCTAAATCTGTTTGGGGTCGTACCCCGAAGACAATGCAGCTCAGAAAAAAACAAATAACGTGCGAACGCGGCGTCTTAGGGACAGGAAATGACAGAGACCGAAATGACAGAGACTAAGTAAGTGTTCATGTCCTTTGTAGTGTGTCACGATGAGGACGCCGTACGCTAATGAACCTATCAGGACTCATAAACGGTACTCTGCATTGACTCCAGTGTTATGCGGCTGCTTACTGTGCCCTGAAATGGTTCCGAGATCCGTCCCGGGGAAAAACCCAGACTCAAGCCAAACCTAAAACCAAACCCACATCTCACCAATCCAAACCAAATCCATTTGACATGCAACCCAATATCAACACACCAATCCAAACCAAACCAGACCAGACCGGTCCAAACCAAAATCACAACAGTCGTATTAACACTCACCCAGACAAGTGCAGATAATCAACCATTTATTTTGCTTGATAACTTACTGGACAGAAAGACAACTTTGGCAAATGGGTTAACATTATGGAGTTACATTAAAGGGTAAAACCATAAAGGGAAAACGTAGGATTGTAGGATGTTTGTAATGTTAATAGGGTTTGTTTCTTTCTCACACACACACACACACACACACACTTGTTATCAAGTTGAATGATCCCAATTAATTAGTTAACACAAAGATTGTGTAATGGATATTCAATAAGTGTTCAGCATGGTCCCGATTTTTATATTCTATATTTCATCTGATTAAAACTACAGGGCAATTACCATAGCAACACAGAGACCATAAATCAGTGAGTGATGAAAGCCTAGTCCTTCAGCGCAAGCATTTGCCAGCGTTGCATAATAATAGCTTGCTTCTGGCTAATGCATCCACAGCATTACGAGGGATCACACCGAGGAAAAAAATTGAGCAGTTACCGTTTCCTCTGCCATGAGTGATGTACTTTTCCCTGTGGTGTAATTGGTGGCAATTATGTAAAAAATAACCATTACTCATCTCCATCTCCCATGACACAGCGGTGACACAGCGGTGGTACGGGGACACAGTCATCTGTGTCCCGGGGACAAGACAAGATGTCTTATAGAGACCTGTTACGAGACTATGAAGAGAAGACCAGCGGTGGTGACGGACCAGTGCCATTATGGTGAAAAAACAGCAATACTGTTGGACATTTACAGCAGGGTTATGGGGACAAAAATCTTTGTTTTATGGGGACATTGCCAATGGTGTCACGGGGACATAAATATCCATGTTATGGGGATAGGACCAGTACTTCAATAGAGACAAGACCAGCTTTAATATGAGGACAACCCTGACAATGTTACGGGGACATGAATAGCAATGTTATGGGGACACAACTAGTGGGTACCCTGGGTACAAAAACAACTGTATTATGAGGACAGGATCAGTGGTTCTTTGGGGCCATGGATAGCTGTGTTATGTGGACATGACCAGTGTTACAATGGAGACAACACAGCCGTAATGAGGAAAATAGGAAAGATGGGCTTTAATAGGGATTGCATGGGAACATTAATCATAGTGTTGATGGAGACAAAAGCAGAGGTTTCACAAGGACAAGACCAGCCGTAAAACAAAGACCAGACAAATGACGGAGACAAAGTGTGATATTATGGGGACAGAACCAGCGGTATAAGGGGAACACGACCAGCTGTGGAGGAGCTGTACAGATGACTCATGTCCCATGTAAACACTACAGGTTAATGCATAACATAAAGAGAGCACACACAGAGACCGGCTTGTCAAACAGCTCTGGATTCCCTGTATTAAGGTCACTTGACATGTGCTTGTATAGACGTTAGAGTGTTTAGTTGGTTCACAGAGCCGACCAATCAGTGACCTGTTTATAAGAATGGGGCCTCTATGGCAACTTCAATGTGCCAATCAGTGGTTTCTGAAATATTGTATATACTGAACTTTTATGCATATAAATGTTTATAAAAACCTTCTCTTCATATATATTTAAAATGTAAACATTTTCAAACACATTGAATTATGGTTCTTTATTATACAATCGGAAAATTGTTCTCAGCGTCACTTGTTTTGGACTCACTCGTAAATTGCTTTGGATAAAATCAGCTGCAAAAAAGGCAAAATGTTAATACAACAATTAACCTTATTTTGTTTTTCATCTGAGTATGTTTTTTTTCAGTTGATTTCTTTATCTTATATTTATTCATATTATTTCATTATTTAGGTAATCTATAGTATTTGGAACAGTTTGTGGCACCGCAGAAACACCTAGTCCCCGATGCGTCACACAGACCAAACTTTTCTTTTCCTCAGTAGAAAAGTTCCACGCAGTAGCACATTGTGTTCAGAGTCAGGGTGGGGCTGTTCTCCCCATAACCGGTTGTATTGTACAGTGCAGGCTGAAGTCTTTCTTAGTGTGCTGTCAGTCATCTAGCAGGTGTAATCAGTTATGTGCTCAGTAGTCACAGTGGCAGCTTCTCCGTGATTAGTGGTGCTTTCGCTGTGTGAGATTACCGCTCAAATCTCTGTAATCCGCCGGTAGTTAGCTGGTTTCCAACGATCCTGACTTGTAGGGATACGCAAAGAAATAAGTAAATTGCCATCCGACTGTCATATCCAGATTCAGACGAGTTGTTTAATTCCAAACTCATCATTGTGCGTCCACAAGGGGGGTTTGCTTGGTTAGCATTGGCTTTCCGTTAGCCGCTTCCATTGACTTGCAGTTTTACAGTAGCCTAGCTTCTGTTCATGTATACATGAACAGAAGCTTATTACTTTTAGACGCTTTTAGTTGCTTATTCAAAACAAGTGCCAGTAACAACACAATATTGTAGTTTGTCTGCAAACATAGAGATAATTCGGCACTATTTTTGGAGCTTTGATTTTATATTATCAGCTGCTTCTGGCTGGGTAGTCTAGGCGGAGGGTGATCTGTCAGCAGCGCATTACAGGTAAAAGAGTGCAGAATGATAAATCTACAATATGTTGTGGTTACTGGCACAAGCGACTCTAGGAACACATTGGAAATCTTTGGAAAATAATTAAAGTGTATTCCCCTCACATGAAGAGCAACTATGCTCTTCAATGCTAACTCAGTGAACTCCCCTTCTGGACGCCCAATGATGGATTTGGAATTAAAGTACTCGTCTGAATCTGGGTAAGACAAGCAAATGCCAATTTACTGATTTCTCTGTGTATCCCTTTAATATCGGGGGAAAGGGAGGTGGCTGTGTGTGTGTGTGTGTGTTTTATGTGTGTGTGTTCTGTGTTCTATGTGTGTTTGTGTGTTTTGTGTGTGTGTGTGTGTGTGTGTGTGTGTGTGTGTGTCAGGGACAGAGTGACAAAGCTCATTCTTGACTCTGACTGCTCTAACATGTATTTCATATTTTATATCTATATGAAGACTGTTTAAGGTGAACTTGCATACATTGCATTCTATCATATATCACATATTCTCTGTTAAAGTATTACTATTGCCAGTTATTCTGAAATATACCGTATACACTTTATGAATAAGGACACATACACACGACTTAAGTGTCGCAAATCTACTTTGCAGACAAACAGATTTTTACTGTACTCCACAAGAAACGTTATATTAAAAGTTATATAAACAAACACTAGAGGAGAGAGAGAGAGAGAGAGAGAGAGACAGAGAGAGAGACAGAGAGCGAGAGAGAGAGAGACAGAGAGACGGAGAGAGAGAGACAGAGCGAGAGAGAGAGAGAGCTGCAGACCTCCTACACTCTTCCTATTCATTATTAATGTTTGGGGAGGAGAACATTCTGGTAGGGTGACATCCACCACCTCCTCCTCCCTGCTGTGATGTCACCACAGGTCCCCACAAACAGGGATTGCGGACGGTGAAGTCACACACTCCTGGCTTCAGCAGAGACAGGACTGTCTGGGACTGATGAGCTAATAGCTACTATGTTCTTCCAAGACTAATACAGATGAGCTGGGATTCTTAGCATAGGCAGCCTGGCACATATTCAAATGTTTTATGATTTATTTATGTCATGTCAATTATCTCATGAGGATTATATATATTTAATGTCCAATTATTTGTGTTCACAATTTTTGTTTGGATAAACTAGTTTTAACTATTACAGATTTGACATACAAAGATTAAAATCAGAACGTTGTAATAAAATGAAACCTGTTTGATTAGCCTTCCTACCCTGTGTATGCACATGAATATTGAACCATGAAAAGTGGTGTAAATTAAACCCAGGATCATTTTACACACCATAACCTTGAAAATCCCATCATTGTCATTGTAGACCTTGACTTCCCACCTACATGAATCACTAAACAGAATGTGACTTGATCGAAACAACCTTCCGTATCAACCTGCTTTTAGGTATGAAACCATTAGAAATAAATGTGCATGTTTTTATAATATTAATATTTCCGTTTTAATTACAGAGCCACGAAACAGTTCCTACAGTCAACCCTCACGGTAACTATGGTAACATAAACTAAAAACTATTCTACTTATTATAGATATTGGTTTGCGGTTGCTCAACTGTAAGGCAAATACACCTAATAAATAGAAAGTGGTTTTAAATAAAGTGGATGTCCTATCTACACACTAACGAGCAATGAAGATTAAAATAAAACCATACCTCTCAGGAGTGTTAATAAGGCCCTTGTTTAACCCCCCCCCCCCCCCTGATCCCAGTGTCCAGACTACCTCCGGGTCCTGATAGGTTCCTAGTCAGGACAAACAAAGCTCATGCTTGCTGTTATTAATGTTAATGTTAGCTTTACACATCTAGTCTATGAATTTAACAGTGTTGATTTCTGATTATAATTGATGTCCTGAGAGAACAACCATGTTCATATGTCGAACACAACAATTATTTCTTCCTTGATAATAATAAGCAGCACACATGCATAATATCAAAGCATAACTTTTAATGACTTTGAAATTATAAATAATTGGAATATAAAGTATAATATTACAATGCCAACAAATTATTGATGTAAAATCAGTGCTGAGGTTGTATTGCATGCGTCGCTAACATTTTATATCAATACATAATTGAATATTGATTCAACGGGATTGTGAAAGAATCAATTTTAGTAGACGTACACTTCTTTAAGCACTTCCTATAGATGAGATATAATTTGGGTAATATTTCAGGTTTGATGGATATCAATAAAAATAAGATATCCAACCATTCCATCAACTTGGCTCATCAGCTTAGCGTGTAATATGAAATTAAAAAGTCAAACTAATTATAACAACATTTTTGGCATAAATGCTACATCAATATAAAGTTTCCAGACATATTTGAAACAAATATGGATGAGTGGATTATCTTCTGTCTTCAAAATGGTAGACGGCGATAACAATTTAACTATGCACAATATCGGACACTTCACTGATACAATAGATTTATATATAATGTATGCAAGTCAAATTAATCAGAATGGTATTTAAGGTTTAAACTGCTTTCGACTTCACTTTAAGATCATTTTCAGTTACATTTAAATTAATATTTAGAGCATTTAGCAGACACTTTTATCCAAAGTGACTTACAATAAGTACATTTGTCAGAAGAAAGAGAAACAACAATATATCGCTGTCGCAGTTCCCAGATACAACACCATCACTAATTAAATATCTGGCTTTTTTATGCACGATACATTTTGATCATTCCACATTTTGTTTATGATGAAATATGTACATATATTTGTAGTGTTTTATGAGTTTTATTATTCATGCAAATCTTTGTGTGTACAAATATTAAAATAGATACAAAGTTAGCTAACTAACATAGCAAAACATTGCTTATGCCTTACTAGTGTCTAAAAAAACTAATTAATTGTACCAGAGTCTTCAGGTACCCTGCCATTCAAAACTGTCATCATATCATATCATCATTCATCAACAAAAAAACTTTCTTTAACAATTTGTGATTCCTCAGACAAGGATCATTGCAAAGACAAACTCACTAAATGTGTCAGAACGGAGTACAACTGAGAGGTGGCTGATGAAAAACAAAGAAAAACTAAGCATAGGTACATGAACTCACCAGCTAAAGCACGACCCAGGGAGATAAACCGGGGTTCAACTACAGGAGCTTGTCTAGGCTTAGGTTTTAACGAGCTACAGGTGTGCAGATAACAAGATGTGACCACCTGGGGCCTTCTAGTGGACAGGTATGGGAGTACACACACTAGCCCTAGGAGTAGCAACAGGAAGGATTCAAGTTAACACACACCAGAACCCCGCAACCCCGACTGTGACCCAGTCCTGACACTTGGATACCTCCGTTCCCGGCTTTTGATTGGACACCGGCTGTACCACGTTTGTGGGCCTGGAAAAATAAAGGCAATAATCGACCACACTATGATGCAATCAAACAACCCATTGTAGCCCAGACGATGCCTATGGCTTTGAAACTTTCTGAACCCTTGAAGCATTCGAATCAAACTGGGGAAGAGTTATTTAAATGGCTTGGGGAAAAGAATAACATTGACTCATACTATATGAGCTGCAGTGTATTTGAACGAGACAGGAAGGATGAACAGATGGGGAAGGAGAAGAGAGAGAAAGAGGTTAGAAAGACCCGAGGTCTGTCATTGTGTTAGATTTGTTATTGATTTAAACGAAATTGAAATATGTGGCTCGATCACTTCTCCGTTCATCATGCGCGTGGTTTGCGGGTTTAATGCCGCGATTGCCGCCATTGAGCCCGGGCGGAGAGGAAGATGTACGCTAAGGCATCTCTCGGGAGCTACACCAACGCGCCTCGCATCTCATCTGATGGAAAAAATGAACAATAAAGGTACAGCAAATAAACGTGATACGGCAGGCTTGTCTGCTAAAAACAGATTCACGAAAAAGAGAAGTCACACTGCGTTCATCTTTCCAATGATCCGAATATCCACTCTTTTGTAGGGCTGAGTCTCTCTCTCTCTCTCTCTCTCTCTCTCTCTCTCTCTCGCTCTCTCTCTCTCTCTCTCTCCCTCCCTCCCTCTCCTTCCCTCTCTCCTGGCGTGCGGCCCACTGTTCTGGTTAGGTAGTGGCTGCAGAAGTCTAAATGGACGGAAAAGGCTTCTGTGGTATTGGCAGGCCCTGAGTGAGGCCGTCTATAAGGTGCTGGGCCTGTGCCGACCAGCCAGCGATGGAAAACCCTACGCTTCCAAAAAAGAGGCCCCTCGTTCAGATGTCGCTGCCGCAATACAACAAAAAAAAGTTACACAAATAAACTTGAAATAAAAGAGAGGATTTCGAATCGTGGTTTTAAGTTCACCACCCAAAGAGAAGCCTTCGAGAAATGGGGAAAGGAGTTTGCTAGGACAACAAAAGGATCCCGGTTGGTCAACTGTTTGTTATATTCTCTCATGTGCAAATTCTTTTTCAGATGCTCATCTCGTTTGAAGAACAGTCCCAAACCATCACGACAGTGCTTATCCAGGCAGGTACAGCCCCTCTGTCTGTCTCTCGGTCTGTCTCTGTCTCCCTACGGGGCGGACCCGTCTCTTTGATGCACCCCAGCATCTGTGGATGTGTGTGCACTGCGAGTGTTTGTTCTGTGCTGTAAAGGCCTGTGGGTCCGTCAATGTGCTCATAAATTAAGTTTCATCAGCTCCGTCGGCGGAGCCGCCACTCGCTTCGGCAGAAGACGACGAACATCTGATGAGAAGAAATGAAAGGAGGGTTTGTTTTTTTGCTACCTTTGTGGACTCTACCGTCCTACCCTCGAATCCCTCTCATCTCCGCGCGCTGATTTCTCTGATTTCTCGTCGCTTGCCGCCATGTCTGTTCGTATGCTTTGTGGTGCTAATGAGTGCGTTCTCAAACCTCGACAGAGCTCTGAACCAACGCAGATGTATTTGTTCTAAGGCTGGATCAACAGGTTCAGGTGATATCTACAGGTGACAAGTAAAGGTGAGTTACAGGTACGTGGAACAGGGTTGCCTACGGGGTGAAGGTAGGTAGGTAGTGAAGAAGAGGACAAATTGTCCAATTTCATTGTAGGACTGCATTGTAAGACAGACATACATATGTAGTAACATACATACACAGTCTGTATATACAAGCACATACACAGTACATATACACATACTGTTCAAACATACGCTAATGTAGATACAGGTGCAGTGAATACTACACAGACATTCGCCAATTGTACTGGAGTACAGTAAAGTTAACAGTAAAACACGTCCTATTAACATTGGTAGGGAGTTTATCACTAACAATCCACACTCAATTGATGCCATTGATTTTAATAATTGCCATAAACTTTAACATAATATATAGACATTAAAGCAGTAATAGAGTCTAAAATAAAATAGAGCCAACCATATTTGTTGATACAATGCATGTTCTGTTCACTGTCAGTAGGACTGGCTCAGTGGTGTGATGGCTTGAACATATTTAAATACAGCCTGTGTAGGCTGACTACTAAACTGTTGGATTATGAACACGAGCCTGCTTCAAAGAGACAGAGAAAGCCAAGATGAGCTAGCTGTTAGCACTACATTCAACTCTGTCTCACTAAGGCAGTTTAAACAATGTTGAATGATTCCCTTATAAAACCCTGCATGCGGTGTGAAAACTTCTACTACTAGAGCAATGTTTCACAGGAATGAATCAACTGTCCTGTGGTTTACAAACTACCTTCCGATCCTTGGATACATTTACAATTCTAAAATTCAGGCTTTGGATAAAACAGCTAGCAGATACCAAACCAAAGAGTTTAATAAATTGTCTCTTTGAAAAAAACATTAAAGTTTGTGTTGTTGTTGATTCGTTTATTTAGGGAATGGCCATAATTTTGTCTGATTAAAAAAACTTTTGTATTCTTTATTGTTATTGAAAAAAGGCTAACCGATGCCAGAATAACCGTCTGGAGCGCCTGAAAGAAAACGCTTGTTTGTGCGTATGCGTGCATTCCTGGCGAAGCAATGCACTCTAGGAGGACAGAAGGTCAGACAGGGGTCAACCTCCTGTACTCTCATTAGGGATAGAGATAATGGATTCAGGGGAGAATGCTTTACATCTGGGTCCGGCCGGGACCACCTCCTCCATAACAGGGAACCACACACACACACACACACACACACACACTTGCTCATGTTTGCGTTGACACACACACACAGACACACATAATTCCCCATAGTGGTATAAATCACACCGTTTACTTTCCACAGAGTCTCTCACTTTCTCCCTGCTTGACTTCCAAGCGTCTAGCAGAACAAAAAAATCGGCCAATAAAACTGTAATCCACAGGCATCAGGTTACGTGGAGGCCTACGTCTTCAACATATCCTAAAGACCAGAGCTCTGGGTTACATGGAGGCCTACGTCTTCAACATATCCTAAAGACCAGAGCTCTGTGTTACGTGGAGGCCTACGTCTTCAACATATCCTAAAGACCAGAGCTCTGTGTTACGTGGAGGCCTACGTCTTCAACATATCCT
>JAOPJO010000078.1:3574629-3590429 GCA_027123675.1 Molva macrophthalma | reverse complement strand
ACACACACACACACACACACACACACACACACACACACACACACACACACACACACACACACACACACACGCCACGTGCGCACGAACACACACATGCCCGCGCAACAAAACACGCACACTCATGTAACACCACAGACACACACACCTAACACAGTCATTAACAACACAATGTAACAAACACTCATGAACAACAATACCCACATAAACACACCCCTAAACAACACGCTATACAAAATACACTTCAAGAACAAGATCATGTGATTATCATATTTTTGGGGCGTCTTATTATTCTAAAAAACAAAATGTAAATCCTTTGTAGCTTCTCTGTCTGTCGCCCAAGAAACCATGCATATTTCATACCAAAATGTAAAACGATTCCGTAGAGGTGTACAATCTCCCACAGGTACTCCGTTACACTGATGTAACGGAGATGATGATGTTCTCTATATTATTATTTTTTTTAAATACAAGTTTGCTGCATCTTAGTATGTTCAAACAGTAAAAAAGATACACTGACCTAAATGCAAAACATAGTCAGCACATAGCTTGACAATGTTAATATATAAAACATGTCATAATAATCTATATTAATAATTTTTAAATCAGCAAATTAGATTACACACACACCCACATAGCGTGTGTCAATATGATACTACTGTAGGGGGCCCTGATGGCCCCGTTATCCGGTGACAGTACCCGTTTCTGGTGGCCTGTCCTCGGCCGAAATGTCCCTGTTTGAAAAATATATGAATAGACATTTAAATGGCAAAAGGTTCTCGCTTGCTCATGAATATACATTTTGAGACAGTTGGCAATAAGTCTGGTGTCTATCTGACCGGCTGTCATGGGAACTGGCCATGCCAGGATCTATCTATGGACTTTATACCATAAGCACGCATGACTGATCATAAACAATAGGCTATCAATACAACATAGAATGATTCCCTATTCGAGTAGCCCGCTTTGGCTTGTTTTTTGCTGGTTTGCCAAAGCTTAAAACACATCATAGTAAACCATTGTGCATGTACTCCCCAATACTTAACTACTCACCATGAGAAAAATAGGCAAAATGTTAATGTCCCCTTTTTTTTCTTCCAGAAATAATATATATTTAGTTGATATATGGACTACCAAACTACAAATGTCCCCGTTTTTCATTTCAGAAAATTGGTCACCTTGTAATAGTGTGTATTTAGCATGTGTATGTGTATAGCACTTCATGTGTGTACATAGTATGTATCTGTATATGACTACATATGTGCACATAGTGTGTATTTGTATAGGATAGCCCTACGTGTGTACATAGTGTGTATCTGTATATGACTACATGTGTGTACATAGTGTGTATCTGTAAGGGATAAACGTGTTTACGTCTCACTATCGTCTGTGGTTGCTGTCCTCCTTCACACTACACGTGTTGGAGAACTCGGTAACAGGCTGACTGAACCTCTGTGGACTGTCTCAATGATTCCCACCCAGACATCACGAACTGGGAGAGGAGAGGGGGAGAGCGATGGTGGAGGGCAGGAGACGATGGAAAAATAGGAGAGCGATGGAGGGAGAGGATCGTGAACATGGAGTGATGGAGTGGAGGTGAGGAGAGGGCGGAGCTGAGGACAGAAATGGAGGAGAGGGTCAGAGCTAGAGAAGAGGTGGGGAGAAGCGGGCAGGATAGAAGGTGAGAGGAGAAAGGGTGAGTGCCGGTGAGAGGAGGTGGAGGAGGAGAGAAAAGAGGTGAGCCATAGAGAGGTAGTAGAGGAGGAGAGAAGATACTGAGAGCAGAGAAGGGGGGGCTGAGTGATGGAGAGGGGAGGACAAGAGGGAAAGAGATTGAGGGATGGAGAGGAGGAGGAGGAGGTGGAGGAGAGAGAGAACTTTATAAAGTTGTGTTCTCATTAGGATGTTTATTTATGAAGGGGGAGCAGGGAAGAGGTGGAAGAGGAGGAGAAGGGGTAGGAGGAACTGATGAGATAAGGAGCAAATATCCTAGAAAGTGAGGAAGCCCAGAGAAGCTCTAGGAGTCCAACAACAATAACAGGAGTCTCAGGGACATGGGGGGGGGGGAAACGTATCAGTGGGTATGACTGTGGAAATGAGGAGAGGGGCTTGTTAGAAATATTCATGCCTCCATTTCCAGCGACTCCCGTAGGCCTATGTTGGGGGGCTTTTGTAGACTTGTTTATTAACACACTTGTTTATTCACACACTCAACAGTAGCCCCAACATAAAAAAACACACACACATAAGCACCCACGCACACGCATACACACGCCATCTGTGGCGCCACAGCTGGCGGCTTAATGCGGACGCAGAGATTGTTTTTCTTGAGGAGCGCAACAAAAAATGTCCTTATAATTACGATGGGACTTTAAACGTCTGCTTCTGCCTCAATCTGCCGGAGTCGGCCGGGCCGTCCTCCATCTGTCACATTTTGCCCGTCTAATGATGTTTAATAGCAGAGTCGTCCAGAGCCAGTTCCCTGCCAACCATTGTGCCGTATCCGCCGACGATGAGTCGGAATAAATATAGTGACGCAGGAGCGTTCTTTCGCTGTGAAGCGGCGCTCTGTCAGGCTAAGAGCTGTCTGTCAAAGGCACTCAACGTCCGCCTTGCGGCCGCAGTTTTCAGTTCCGTCTGGTGAAATTGTTTATCTTCGGTTCTGTCTGTTGGTTTGATATATATATATATACACTCCTATATGATTCAATAAAGCTTTAAACGATTAGTTTTAATATATTTGATAGGTGTATGTGTATATTGTGTATACCCACACACGCATACATGCATGTACCTCATGAGAGTCAAAGCGCGTGATTTCCACGTTAGCTGGGCCCGCAGTCTTGTTTATGAATGTGCGTCTAAGAGAGGCAGCCAACGTGAATCCATGCTCTTCAACGCTTAAACAGTTGGCTCTTTCATTGTACAGTTTGCGCAACACGTCCAAACAAACACCACCACTTTTCCCTCTCAATAATATAGCCCAAGGCCAGAGACAAGGTTACAGTCAAAGACTTTTAATTACAGCTAGCTAGCGATGTGTATGCTCTCCTAAATCAAGCCTGTTGGCTGTGTTGAATCACACTGAAATGCAACTAGCCCCGGCTTGTCAATAACACACAACTTTTACGTAAAACAGGAAGAGCCACACGTCAGAATTATTGTCTTTGGCAGCTTGGGAAAAGTTGAAACCAATACCCTTCTTTGTGTTTCTCGAAATGGCAGAGCATAAAGATTGGCTGGGTAGAAATAATAATGGATTATCTCATTTTTATTTTGATAGCCAGCAACATAGCAAGTAAAGTGTTTCCAGGCCATAGTGGATGTTTTTTCTTTATTTCTAAGAACATTCAAAAGTCAGGAGTAGTAAAGGCCCATTTTTACTTCAGTGTCAGTTGGTTGAGTCTGAATTGACCAACAATGGTTGGACTGCACTCAGCACTACTTACTGAGAACCATGAATGCAAGCAGCAAGGTGGTTATTCGGCACAGAAGTGTAATTTGGCCCAGTTTCGAATCCTCTCTGAGAAGTTTCCACTCATAGTAGGCCCTTTAGGAGCAGGGATGTTTGCCATTTAACATATGCTATGCCTTCATAAAAAAAAACTGCCTAGTCTACCTTTGGTCCCAGGTACAAAGCTTTTTCTTTATACCTTGACTACTCTTTTAGCGGGCATAACATGGTACTAAATTGACTGCCTTTTATTGAAAGCTCTTTTCTGAACAGTATGGCCACTCAACACTCTTAACGTCCGACCCTAGAACACACACTTGCCAGCTTATCCAGCCATCCTATATATATAAAAACATGTTTTGGCTTTACGTCATGGGTACATTAATTAACCATTAATTGACATTAGTAAATCAAGTAATAAGCATTATTATATAGTATTAGCATAGCGTATTAGGCTATTTAATAATGTATTGATTAATACCATAGTGAACATGAACACCATCTCCGTAGGTAACATGACACCATTAGTAAACATAAACACCATTAGTAAATGATTACTAGACTATTAGTTAACTGTTAATTAACTTATGTAATTGTTATTACTTCATTAGCTAATGTTAATTAATGGTTAATTCATGTAATTGCATTGTAAAGTGTTTAATACAATGTTTAATACAATGTTAGTTGTGGCCATCCCCCAATCCTTTGATCCCCTTATGGGTGGCCCACAGTTTGAAAACCCCTGCTCAAGGGCACCTCAACAGCTTAGCCGGGAGTAGTCTAGGAATGAGACCTGCCACCCTGCTCCAGAAGGTTGTTAGGAGGCCATGTTTGAAACATAGATTCTTGGTTTGACGTGACTTCTGGAAGGATTTCCAGCAACAGCACTGATTCTGACCTTCTCATGACAAAAGCTACTGTTCCTCTGGCTTTGAAGTCAGATATTAATTATATAAACGCTGGGATAATTGTGCCCTCTGGCAGAGTGTGTGATGTAACAGTCCTTGTTTAATGTGAGACGTCTGGTGTCAGATGTTAAAGAATGTCAATCATTTTTCAGGTGGATTAAAGGCTGCTACTGTTTGGCTGCTTTCCTCTGTGTCCTGTCCTTTTTGTATTTTGAGATTAGGGGGCCACAGACAGGCTCCTTTTAAACATTTTCACAAGCTTCCTCATCAAATCTCATTTGAACATTGACAGCCCTTTCACAACTTCATGGAAATAACGCAAGGGTGTGGAATCGATTTTACATTTTTTGTAAAAATAACCTTATCTCTGCCTCTTCTTAATTCCTCTACAATGTTTCCTGTTTTCCTAGAAGCAATATTAAGTGGTAACGGTTGAGAGTTTTTTTAATGCCTGTAATTTAAAGATTTAAATCCATGATTGCGCAGATCCAGTTCAAAATAATTTATGTATACCTAAACAATTGGCATTTAAAATACATTGTGTGTGTACTATTCTATATTTCTACACAGTTGTTTTGATTTTTCCTTTATGTATGTTTAATCTGAATCAAGTCGAGCACAGCAACCTCTGTCCTCTAAGACGTATCTACGTTGACCCAAATCCAACACGCTATGCTGCACATTGATTTGAATGGATGCTCATCTCTGGTTAGGAGTGAAGTATAGAACGGGCAGATATATGATGGTAGCCCAAAACAATTAGAAATCGACTTGCCTCACTGTGTGGTTTTACTTCTCAGCACCCCGATATTATCCCCCACCAGGGCGCCCCATCCCATTCTCCATCTTGCTCCGTGGTTTATGTTTTCATGAATAGGGTGCTGACAGAAGGTCACATGACTCGGCTTGTTCTGGTGGACCAATAGGATCCCCCAGAATGGATCTGTTATCTATCATCTCACTGGTTGAACGGCCAGCGTCGACCTCTGACCTCTAGAAGGCAATGTCTGCTGCTTCTTGAGGTGTTTGTTGTTGTTTTTATTGTTGTTGTTTGGAGATGAAGTTGTCGTGTTGTTTTTTAGAAACTTAGTTAAACATGGAATTTTGTTTCCGTTACTATAATTTTGATCACGTGCTTCGATTGTCGTCAACCTCACTTTGTCATTTTGGATTCAATCGTCTGCTAAATGACAAAAAATAAGTCAACTGCACGTCTTTCATGTGCTGAGGTAAAACAATAATTAAAGTTATAGGGATTTATTTTATCTTGGCTAGTCGAGCAAGTGCTCGTCAGTCGTCCTCAGTTGTGACGTTGGCTAACAAACACTTTTGTGAAAATGAATGGCGATCTAAACTTGGCGTGTGCTCACCTGGTGAAATCGCACGAGGGGAGCGCAAGCCAAGTTAGATTTCGATTAATTTCACAATGTACCTCAGAGAATCAAAGTGTTTACCGTTTGTGTGACACGACACCAGAAGATCAGGAGATCAGTATCCAAGCAGAGAATAATAAATCATTCAATCAATTGAAGAATGGTGATCATTGGTGGATAGAGGAAGGAGATAAATAAGTATGTATTATCATAAACTTGTTGTCATACCCTTTATTAACATTATGGATAGTGTAGTTGTTAGGGTGTTGAAAGGTACTGGGTTTGATCCCCCAATCAAACTCTTGCTCAAGGATGCCTAACCTGTAGGCGTCCTAGATCAAGATGTGCTAACCCCTACCTGCTCTTTAATGACATGTATCTGAATTTACTCTAAGTCCCTTTGGATCAAAGCGTTGGCTACAGATGACTCAAACGGAAATGTAATTTCCCACAATGCTAAAGTGGTTGTTAGCCAATCAAGATGAGTGGCAGAAGTGAGGTCACAGCGTGACTGACATCGTGTTTAAGTCCACATATCTATAGGTTGACAAGGGAATAATGCAGTGCTTTGAGTGTGCAAAGCCGTAAGCCACCAAGACCCTAATTAACCCAGTCAGTAGAAAATTACCGATTCAAATTCCCCTTGGGGGGGCGGGGGTGTATTGGGGGGTTGAGTTCATGCTTTCCAGCGCCACGGCATTACGTCATTCTGTAACATAAAGGGGTTCTTGTGGAAATCTGGGTTAACTGGGGCTGGCACTCCGTTAAAGTAATCATTATTTAAACAAACTAAAGAGTATTACAAGGAAAAGAAGTCCCACTTGTTTTCAAGTCGAGTCTCATTGATTATTGATTTCCCATCAGAAGTGAAATCCTCTCCAGTAGAAATATCTCTGTAATATGAAGCATGATGTAAGACTCAAAGCTTGCCTGAAGCTAGGATGTCTGAAGCCATTAAAATGGATATAACCGCCCTGATATTTCTCATCATCTGAACCCTGGATATCTCCCATGACTGAATGTGGCTGTCATGTTGCGGAAGGGAATCTGGACCTCACAACAATGTCTGTAGAGTTGTGAATCAAAAAATTGCGGTTGTTTGCAAAAAACATGGTTTCCTACAATTAGTCATGAAAAAAAAGTTATCTTTGATCCGGACACAATAACTTCCCCAAGTTTTGTTTTATGATGCATTCGTCCAACTTAATTATATGTACATGCTAAGGGCCACACACTTTATGGAAATGTGTACATTGAGACATTTTTTAAGATGATGTGAAATGTGTTTGTTATGAGAACAACATTATCAACTGCAACACGCAGTCCAAACACCAGCAGGAGGGGACTTCAAACTGATGGAAACTGATGGAATAGTTTACTTTGGAGATTTGACAAAACGCTCCTTGCTAATCTCTCCTTCATGTCTTTTTGCTTACAGATAATTTCAAACCAATAATAATTTATAATAATTTATAATGACTTCAAACCATGTTTATACAATTCCACCCTCTCTCCCCCCACCCCCCTTCCTCCATCACTCACTCCTTCCAACACCCATTTCGCTCCTCCTCCCTCTAAAGCTTTCTAATAATACTATTCCCCTAATTGCCTTTTATATCCGAGTCACAGGCCGTTCACTGTTGCTGCCAACATCAGTTCATGTTTTCCACAATACTACAAAGGCCTTTGTTCTGGGGGTTGAAACTAAAGATCAGCACTGTATTCTTACAGAGTTCTGTTGTGTTGAGATCAAAGAATAAATCATTAACATGATAAAAATAACATGTAGAAATAAAAGGAGTGATACTGCAGCAGAAGCTATGAAGATCTGCCTGTAAAGAGAACCACTGACATAAAATAAAGAAATGCTTTTACACCCTCTCAATTAAACAACACAAGAACAAGTAGGCCATTTCTGTCCTTTCTATTACAAACGTCCCCAGTGTAACAAACAACCCAAACTATGTTGGTTTCCAACTCAAACACAGTATGTCTTGGAAACAGCGACAATACGCTTACCTTGAATCACAGATTCATCCTGTACCTTTGGTTCCCCGAATAATTTCATTTGATTCTGTTGACAATCACTGTGACAGTATATTTCCCCCCCTCAATGCTGTGTTGAGCAATAACGGACCCCGCGGTCCGTCTACAATGGAAGTGCAGTATACTGCACTTCCATTGTAGACGGACCGCGGGGTCCGTTATTGCTCAACACAGCATTGAGGGGGGGAAATATACTGTCACAGTGATTGTCAACAGAATCAAATGAAATTATTCGGGGAACCAAAGGTACAGGATGAATCTGTGATTCAAGGTAAGCGTATTGTCGCTGTTTCCAAGACATACTGTGTTTGAGTTGGAAACCAACATAGTTTGGGTTGTTTGTTACACTGGGGACGTTTGTAATAGAAAGGACAGAAATGGCCTACTTGTTCTTGTGTTGTTTAATTGAGAGGGTGTAAAAGCATTTCTTTATTTTATGTCAGTGGTTCTCTTTACAGGCAGATCTTCATAGCTTCTGCTGCAGTATCACTCCTTTTATTTCTACATGTTATTTTTATCATGTTAATGATTTATTCTTTGATCTCAACACAACAGAACTCTGTAAGAATACAGTGCTGATCTTTAGTTTCAACCCCCAGAACAAAGGCCTTTGTAGTATTGTGGAAAACATGAACTGATGTTGGCAGCAACAGTGAACGGCCTGTGACTCGGATATAAAAGGCAATTAGGGGAATAGTATTATTAGAAAGCTTTAGAGGGAGGAGGAGCGAAATGGGTGTTGGAAGGAGTGAGTGATGGAGGAAGGGGGGTGGGGGGAGAGAGGGTGGAATTGTATAAACATGGTTTGAAGTCATTATAAATTATTATAAATTATTATTGGTTTGAAATTATCTGTAAGCAAAAAGACATGAAGGAGAGATTAGCAAGGAGCGTTTTGTCAAATCTCCAAAGTAAACTATTCCATCAGTTTCCATCAGTTTGAAGTCCCCTCCTGCTGGTGTTTGGACTGCGTGTTGCAGTTGATAATGTTGTTCTCATAACAAACACATTTCACATCATCTTAAAAAATGTCTCAATGTACACATTTCCATAAAGTGTGTGGCCCTTAGCATGTACATATAATTAAGTTGGACGAATGCATCATAAAACAAAACTTGGGGAAGTTATTGTGTCCGGATCAAAGATAACTTTTTTTTCATGACTAATTGTAGGAAACCATGTTTTTTGCAAACAACCGCAATTTTTTGATTCACAACTCTACAGACATTGTTGTGAGGTCCAGATTCCCTTCCGCAACATGACAGCCACATTCAGTCATGGGAGATATCCAGGGTTCAGATGATGAGAAATATCAGGGCGGTTATATCCATTTTAATGGCTTCAGACATCCTAGCTTCAGGCAAGCTTTGAGTCTTACATCATGCTTCATATTACAGAGATATTTCTACTGGAGAGGATTTCACTTCTGATGGGAAATCAATAATCAATGAGACTCGACTTGAAAACAAGTGGGACTTCTTTTCCTTGTAATACTCTTTAGTTTGTTTAAATAATGATTACTTTAACGGAGTGCCAGCCCCAGTTAACCCAGATTTCCACAAGAACCCCTTTATGTTACAGAATGACGTAATGCCGTGGCGCTGGAAAGCATGAACTCAACCCCCCAATACACCCCCGCCCCCCCAAGGGGAATTTGAATCGGTAATTTTCTACTGACTGGGTTAATTAGGGTCTTGGTGGCTTACGGCTTTGCACACTCAAAGCACTGCATTATTCCCTTGTCAACCTATAGATATGTGGACTTAAACACGATGTCAGTCACGCTGTGACCTCACTTCTGCCACTCATCTTGATTGGCTAACAACCACTTTAGCATTGTGGGAAATTACATTTCCGTTTGAGTCATCTGTAGCCAACGCTTTGATCCAAAGGGACTTAGAGTAAATTCAGATACATGTCATTAAAGAGCAGGTAGGGGTTAGCACATCTTGATCTAGGACGCCTACAGGTTAGGCATCCTTGAGCAAGAGTTTGATTGGGGGATCAAACCCAGTACCTTTCAACACCCTAACAACTACACTATCCATAATGTTAATAAAGGGTATGACAACAAGTTTATGATAATACATACTTATTTATCTCCTTCCTCTATCCACCAATGATCACCATTCTTCAATTGATTGAATGATTTATTATTCTCTGCTTGGATACTGATCTCCTGATCTTCTGGTGTCGTGTCACACAAACGGTAAACACTTTGATTCTCTGAGGTACATTGTGAAATTAATCGAAATCTAACTTGGCTTGCGCTCCCCTCGTGCGATTTCACCAGGTGAGCACACGCCAAGTTTAGATCGCCATTCATTTTCACAAAAGTGTTTGTTAGCCAACGTCACAACTGAGGACGACTGACGAGCACTTGCTCGACTAGCCAAGATAAAATAAATCCCTATAACTTTAATTATTGTTTTACCTCAGCACATGAAAGACGTGCAGTTGACTTATTTTTTGTCATTTAGCAGACGATTGAATCCAAAATGACAAAGTGAGGTTGACGACAATCGAAGCACGTGATCAAAATTATAGTAACGGAAACAAAATTCCATGTTTAACTAAGTTTCTAAAAAACAACACGACAACTTCATCTCCAAACAACAACAATAAAAACAACAACAAACACCTCAAGAAGCAGCAGACATTGCCTTCTAGAGGTCAGAGGTCGACGCTGGCCGTTCAACCAGTGAGATGATAGATAACAGATCCATTCTGGGGGATCCTATTGGTCCACCAGAACAAGCCGAGTCATGTGACCTTCTGTCAGCACCCTATTCATGAAAACATAAACCACGGAGCAAGATGGAGAATGGGATGGGGCGCCCTGGTGGGGGATAATATCGGGGTGCTGAGAAGTAAAACCACACAGTGAGGCAAGTCGATTTCTAATTGTTTTGGGCTACCATCATATATCTGCCCGTTCTATACTTCACTCCTAACCAGAGATGAGCATCCATTCAAATCAATGTGCAGCATAGCGTGTTGGATTTGGGTCAACGTAGATACGTCTTAGAGGACAGAGGTTGCTGTGCTCGACTTGATTCAGATTAAACATACATAAAGGAAAAATCAAAACAACTGTGTAGAAATATAGAATAGTACACACACAATGTATTTTAAATGCCAATTGTTTAGGTATACATAAATTATTTTGAACTGGATCTGCGCAATCATGGATTTAAATCTTTAAATTACAGGCATTAAAAAAACTCTCAACCGTTACCACTTAATATTGCTTCTAGGAAAACAGGAAACATTGTAGAGGAATTAAGAAGAGGCAGAGATAAGGTTATTTTTACAAAAAATGTAAAATCGATTCCACACCCTTGCGTTATTTCCATGAAGTTGTGAAAGGGCTGTCAATGTTCAAATGAGATTTGATGAGGAAGCTTGTGAAAATGTTTAAAAGGAGCCTGTCTGTGGCCCCCTAATCTCAAAATACAAAAAGGACAGGACACAGAGGAAAGCAGCCAAACAGTAGCAGCCTTTAATCCACCTGAAAAATGATTGACATTCTTTAACATCTGACACCAGACGTCTCACATTAAACAAGGACTGTTACATCACACACTCTGCCAGAGGGCACAATTATCCCAGCGTTTATATAATTAATATCTGACTTCAAAGCCAGAGGAACAGTAGCTTTTGTCATGAGAAGGTCAGAATCAGTGCTGTTGCTGGAAATCCTTCCAGAAGTCACGTCAAACCAAGAATCTATGTTTCAAACATGGCCTCCTAACAACCTTCTGGAGCAGGGTGGCAGGTCTCATTCCTAGACTACTCCCGGCTAAGCTGTTGAGGTGCCCTTGAGCAGGGGTTTTCAAACTGTGGGCCACCCATAAGGGGATCAAAGGATTGGGGGATGGCCACAACTAACATTGTATTAAACATTGTATTAAACACTTTACAATGCAATTACATGAATTAACCATTAATTAACATTAGCTAATGAAGTAATAACAATTACATAAGTTAATTAACAGTTAACTAATAGTCTAGTAATCATTTACTAATGGTGTTTATGTTTACTAATGGTGTCATGTTACCTACGGAGATGGTGTTCATGTTCACTATGGTATTAATCAATACATTATTAAATAGCCTAATACGCTATGCTAATACTATATAATAATGCTTATTACTTGATTTACTAATGTCAATTAATGGTTAATTAATGTACCCATGACGTAAAGCCAAAACATGTTTTTATATATATAGGATGGCTGGATAAGCTGGCAAGTGTGTGTTCTAGGGTCGGACGTTAAGAGTGTTGAGTGGCCATACTGTTCAGAAAAGAGCTTTCAATAAAAGGCAGTCAATTTAGTACCATGTTATGCCCGCTAAAAGAGTAGTCAAGGTATAAAGAAAAAGCTTTGTACCTGGGACCAAAGGTAGACTAGGCAGTTTTTTTTTATGAAGGCATAGCATATGTTAAATGGCAAACATCCCTGCTCCTAAAGGGCCTACTATGAGTGGAAACTTCTCAGAGAGGATTCGAAACTGGGCCAAATTACACTTCTGTGCCGAATAACCACCTTGCTGCTTGCATTCATGGTTCTCAGTAAGTAGTGCTGAGTGCAGTCCAACCATTGTTGGTCAATTCAGACTCAACCAACTGACACTGAAGTAAAAATGGGCCTTTACTACTCCTGACTTTTGAATGTTCTTAGAAATAAAGAAAAAACATCCACTATGGCCTGGAAACACTTTACTTGCTATGTTGCTGGCTATCAAAATAAAAATGAGATAATCCATTATTATTTCTACCCAGCCAATCTTTATGCTCTGCCATTTCGAGAAACACAAAGAAGGGTATTGGTTTCAACTTTTCCCAAGCTGCCAAAGACAATAATTCTGACGTGTGGCTCTTCCTGTTTTACGTAAAAGTTGTGTGTTATTGACAAGCCGGGGCTAGTTGCATTTCAGTGTGATTCAACACAGCCAACAGGCTTGATTTAGGAGAGCATACACATCGCTAGCTAGCTGTAATTAAAAGTCTTTGACTGTAACCTTGTCTCTGGCCTTGGGCTATATTATTGAGAGGGAAAAGTGGTGGTGTTTGTTTGGACGTGTTGCGCAAACTGTACAATGAAAGAGCCAACTGTTTAAGCGTTGAAGAGCATGGATTCACGTTGGCTGCCTCTCTTAGACGCACATTCATAAACAAGACTGCGGGCCCAGCTAACGTGGAAATCACGCGCTTTGACTCTCATGAGGTACATGCATGTATGCGTGTGTGGGTATACACAATATACACATACACCTATCAAATATATTAAAACTAATCGTTTAAAGCTTTATTGAATCATATAGGAGTGTATATATATATATATCAAACCAACAGACAGAACCGAAGATAAACAATTTCACCAGACGGAACTGAAAACTGCGGCCGCAAGGCGGACGTTGAGTGCCTTTGACAGACAGCTCTTAGCCTGACAGAGCGCCGCTTCACAGCGAAAGAACGCTCCTGCGTCACTATATTTATTCCGACTCATCGTCGGCGGATACGGCACAATGGTTGGCAGGGAACTGGCTCTGGACGACTCTGCTATTAAACATCATTAGACGGGCAAAATGTGACAGATGGAGGACGGCCCGGCCGACTCCGGCAGATTGAGGCAGAAGCAGACGTTTAAAGTCCCATCGTAATTATAAGGACATTTTTTGTTGCGCTCCTCAAGAAAAACAATCTCTGCGTCCGCATTAAGCCGCCAGCTGTGGCGCCACAGATGGCGTGTGTATGCGTGTGCGTGGGTGCTTATGTGTGTGTGTTTTTTTATGTTGGGGCTACTGTTGAGTGTGTGAATAAACAAGTGTGTTAATAAACAAGTCTACAAAAGCCCCCCAACATAGGCCTACGGGAGTCGCTGGAAATGGAGGCATGAATATTTCTAACAAGCCCCTCTCCTCATTTCCACAGTCATACCCACTGATACGTTTCCCCCCCCCCCATGTCCCTGAGACTCCTGTTATTGTTGTTGGACTCCTAGAGCTTCTCTGGGCTTCCTCACTTTCTAGGATATTTGCTCCTTATCTCATCAGTTCCTCCTACCCCTTCTCCTCCTCTTCCACCTCTTCCCTGCTCCCCCTTCATAAATAAACATCCTAATGAGAACACAACTTTATAAAGTTCTCTCTCTCCTCCACCTCCTCCTCCTCCTCTCCATCCCTCAATCTCTTTCCCTCTTGTCCTCCCCTCTCCATCACTCAGCCCCCCCTTCTCTGCTCTCAGTATCTTCTCTCCTCCTCTACTACCTCTCTATGGCTCACCTCTTTTCTCTCCTCCTCCACCTCCTCTCACCGGCACTCACCCTTTCTCCTCTCACCTTCTATCCTGCCCGCTTCTCCCCACCTCTTCTCTAGCTCTGACCCTCTCCTCCATTTCTGTCCTCAGCTCCGCCCTCTCCTCACCTCCACTCCATCACTCCATGTTCACGATCCTCTCCCTCCATCGCTCTCCTATTTTTCCATCGTCTCCTGCCCTCCACCATCGCTCTCCCCCTCTCCTCTCCCAGTTCGTGATGTCTGGGTGGGAATCATTGAGACAGTCCACAGAGGTTCAGTCAGCCTGTTACCGAGTTCTCCAACACGTGTAGTGTGAAGGAGGACAGCAACCACAGACGATAGTGAGACGTAAACACGTTTATCCCTTACAGATACACACTATGTACACACATGTAGTCATATACAGATACACACTATGTACACACGTAGGGCTATCCTATACAAATACACACTATGTGCACATATGTAGTCATATACAGATACATACTATGTACACACATGAAGTGCTATACACATACACATGCTAAATACACACTATTACAAGGTGACCAATTTTCTGAAATGAAAAACGGGGACATTTGTAGTTTGGTAGTCCATATATCAACTAAATATATATTATTTCTGGAAGAAAAAAAAGGGGACATTAACATTTTGCCTATTTTTCTCATGGTGAGTAGTTAAGTATTGGGGAGTACATGCACAATGGTTTACTATGATGTGTTTTAAGCTTTGGCAAACCAGCAAAAAACAAGCCAAAGCGGGCTACTCGAATAGGGAATCATTCTATGTTGTATTGATAGCCTATTGTTTATGATCAGTCATGCGTGCTTATGGTATAAAGTCCATAGATAGATCCTGGCATGGCCAGTTCCCATGACAGCCGGTCAGATAGACACCAGACTTATTGCCAACTGTCTCAAAATGTATATTCATGAGCAAGCGAGAACCTTTTGCCATTTAAATGTCTATTCATATATTTTTCAAACAGGGACATTTCGGCCGAGGACAGGCCACCAGAAACGGGTACTGTCACCGGATAACGGGGCCATCAGGGCCCCCTACAGTAGTATCATATTGACACACGCTATGTGGGTGTGTGTGTAATCTAATTTGCTGATTTAAAAATTATTAATATAGATTATTATGACATGTTTTATATATTAACATTGTCAAGCTATGTGCTGACTATGTTTTGCATTTAGGTCAGTGTATCTTTTTTACTGTTTGAACATACTAAGATGCAGCAAACTTGTATTTAAAAAAAATAATAATATAGAGAACATCATCATCTCCGTTACATCAGTGTAACGGAGTACCTGTGGGAGATTGTACACCTCTACGGAATCGTTTTACATTTTGGTATGAAATATGCATGGTTTCTTGGGCGACAGACAGAGAAGCTACAAAGGATTTACATTTTGTTTTTTAGAATAATAAGACGCCCCAAAAATATGATAATCACATGATCTTGTTCTTGAAGTGTATTTTGTATAGCGTGTTGTTTAGGGGTGTGTTTATGTGGGTATTGTTGTTCATGAGTGTTTGTTACATTGTGTTGTTAATGACTGTGTTAGGTGTGTGTGTCTGTGGTGTTACATGAGTGTGCGTGTTTTGTTGCGCGGGCATGTGTGTGTTCGTGCGCACGTGGCGTGTGTGTGTGTGTGTGTGTGTGTGTGTGTGTGTGTGTGTGTGTGTGTGTGTGTGTGTGTGTGTGTGTGT
>JAOPJO010000078.1:3433208-3453208 GCA_027123675.1 Molva macrophthalma | reverse complement strand
TACTGCTTAACAGCTGTTGGTGCTGCTGGTGTTGAAGTTCACCCACCAAGTTTAAAGAGCTCCATGTTTTGTGGCTCATCTATAAACTGTATATCACACCAGGTACCTTAGTACTCTCCACAGGTAAAAAGTATTTATCACTTCTGCATTCCAGGTGAGTTCAATAAAGACTCTAGAGCACAACACAATACAACATCATATGGATGGATGGTAGATGAATGATGGGTGGATGATTGGATGAATGAAGGGTGGGCAAATGGATGGAGGATAAATTGATGGATGATGCATTGTTGAATGAATGATGGATGGCTATTGGATGAATTAATGCATGAGAACTTAATAAATAGATGGATGATAAATAAATAGATTGATGGTAGGATATATGGTTGGATGAATGGAATGATAGATGGATGAATTAAATCCTCTGAGACGTGCTTTTACATTTCAAACACCCTCGCTTTCGGAAGCATCATTAATTATACTTCCTGGGGTTATCCTTAATGAACAAAATGAAGAATCTGTAATCAAAGCTAATTTCTCTAAATGTCATTCTGAAATGCCAGTCTCAATAAAAAAAAACAAGAAAACAAGCAAATGTTCACATATTCCGCACAATCTACATAACACCTGCAGTGTCCCAGCCAGAGAACACCAGCTGATGTATGGTGTGTGGTTAAATGTAAAGGTCAAGTTAAAATCTGGTGCGTTTAATACACGGATGCACTATAACTATCTGAGCTGAAGGCCGCATCGCTGTGACAACAGAGCATAGATCATTCTGGGCTCTACAGCCATTTGCTCCTGGAACCATTTTGCCTCGTTGTCACAGCGATGATGGCCAGCCAGCTTTTATTAAACACAGCGGCATGCTGATTCATGCACACACAGTCACACACGCACACACACTAGCAAAAAATCATGTTCAGCCACACACACAAACACACACACACACACACACACACACACACACACACACACACACACACACACACACACACATGAGCACTGCCTTTTACTCAATATCTCCCTTGCTCACTTTTATGTCAAATGAATAGTAACACTACTGGCCATTTTGGGTTACCAGGTAACGTCAAACGAACATTCTGGCGATCCCATTCTGGCCGTAATTTGGACAATAAGTTGTGAATATTACTATTCTTAGTTATCGTCAGATACTTGGAATGCTAGCATTTGTAGAAACTCAGAGTCACAGATGATGACAGTAATTCATTTCCCACACAAAATGATTTTATTTATTATACGAATACACCTAGCTCTAGAATACCAGGTAACTCATGCAACAGCATGTCCTCAACCCATAGATCACAATTTGAGTCTTTACATCATATCCTATGTTTTTAAAACTGTGCATTAAAAAACAGTCTTGTAGGGTTTGGTTTTCCTTTACGGTGTTCCTTTGTTCCTCAAAAAGCCACACAGTGAAGACACAAGCAGCGACTACTGCTAATCTAATCTACTGATGTCTGTATTGATCCCAATGGGAGAATGTGTCCTCTCTCTAATGCTAGCAGTTATTGTCAGTGAAGATGCCAGGGCAGATCAAGGTGGGTTGGAACCAAACATTCTAAGAACACAGCTTCCAAATTAAATGTAGAGAATCCCAGCTTCCAACTGCCAAACGTGCGGCTTCACAACACTGTAAGGCGTTGTCACTCCGAGATGGCCATTGACAGTTTAGCGATACTAAGCATTACCATGGCTGATGGTCGATTAGAGACCAGCGTGTACCAAGGGGGACGTGGTAATACATGTTGGGTGACAGCTTCCACGGTTTGATTTGAGAAGCCTTTACACACTGCAGTGATCGGACCAGTCGTCTTGATCGGCCAATTTGTCCCCGCGGTTGTGCCAAAAAAACAAGTAATTTGCTTCTTGCTTTGAGAGAATGTTTTAAGAGGTCTATCCAAAGGTCCAGGAACAGAAAAATTGAAGTTCGATCTGGTTCTCAATAAAGTATCAGAGGAGAACCGTTGGAGCACGATTGGAACAGTTTTATCCGGATCCTGTGTCAATGGTTTCCCAGGAATGGCTGTGGTTTTGTCAATTGAGAATTGTTGCACAGGCTTTAGAATTGGAAAATGAGGGACATGGTCCAGATCGATGAATTTGAAATGTCAGTTGTGCACCTTATTCTGTTTCGGAAAGGTAAGTCCACAAACTTGTGAGTTTGGAACAGAAAGAGAAAGTTCACATGAATCCTTAGCAATTTATAGGCAGCCTATCGGATTTTAAAAAATCGACATATACCAATGGAATGACAAATTATATAAAATAGTGGCTTTACTAGTGAAGAGTGACGGAACTACTTCACTGAAAAAACATTACTTGTTTCTTAAAAGAAGAAAATGCTAAATTCCTCCACAATAATGACAACCATGATTGCGGCGTCTTATATTCTGCCGTCCAAATTCAGCCCTTTTCCTTAAAAAAGAAAACCCACACACAACCAGCCTCTGAAGTGGGTGGAATATCTAAGGTCAAGGAGGAGAAAGAAAGAAACACACGTCACCTTTTATTTGTCAGTTGCCCTTAAGCACTTCATTTGAAGCAAAGGTGACGAGTGACAGTCAGGGACTGGGAGTTCTGCACAGAGGCCCAGCAGGAGAATCCCTTAAAGACAGATGAGATAAGCTGTGAATTAACTATGAACCACGGCAAAATCACTCATGCTACTAAAGAGATGAGCGGATCGGAAACTGTAGATATATTGGATATGTGATGAGTGTATAAGCTAATAAGTTGTTAGCATAGCCCTTTTATCCTTCTTTTTAAACAAATACAAAATTGCCATGAAACATGAGGTTTAAGAGCCTGGGAGATTTAAACACAGACTTGAGGTCTAATTGTGTGCCGTTGTGGATGGTAAATCCGATGACAAGTTTTCTTCAGAGAGCAGATTGGGATGTGCGGCTTATAATTAACGCATGGCCGACTAGAGCCGCCGCTGATTGGCTGAGGCATGGTGTACACTGTGGGTTCAAAGGAGCCTGCCTCGTAACCACTGTTCATTAGGGAGATTTAAGTACAGACACACAGTCGTGTGGGGTTTTTGGGAGTGCGGTTGGTTTATAACTACGTAAACAGGCTGTGGGACACAGAGGCCTCGCCTTGGACAAGAAGTGGTAGAAAAAATTACAAAAAACACAACAATGATGAACTGATCTTGCCTGAACAGAAGTCTACATTTTCTTGGGATTCTGTTTGCTTCAAAAACATCATGAAATAATAATGAACTGCTTATACTTGGCATATTATACACCTATTGAGTACTTTTCTGTCTTTGTGTGATTTGTGTGAGATACTGTTTCCTTATTGTTAACCAAACTTCCCTACACTTATTACAAATTTTTACTCTAAAATATGCAGTATTACGTAATACATATTACATAATAATTGTATTTGATGCTTTGCTTTGATTGGTCCCCGCCTCAGTTGTAAGTCTCTTAGGATAAAGGTGTCTGTTAAATGACTACATGTCAAAATGACAGTAATACTTTCTGAATCCCATTCATCTTGTAGCTCTAAGATTCTCCCGAGCCACGCTTCCCAACACCTCCACCAACACCACCACTACCTTTATGATGTGGTGTGTCCCTCTGCCGATGCAACAGAAGACAGATATGGCTATTTCACCGCATCTGACAGCGATGGTCACAGATCGTTGGAGTGTATCCATGTCGTTTCAGCCCTGCGTCTTCGCCGAAGCCGAGCCGACGTAATGGAGAGATTTGTATTCCCAGTCATAACGTGTCACATTGAATATGTTCATCTCGCTAACAAAAGTAACCGTGACACGAGCATAGCTTAGAGTTTAATAGAGACCTGCACATTTGTCTCTTTTTGTTGTTGTTTTTTTTTGCACAGAAAAAAGATTTAAGACTGCGTTCAGTCATTTGTTTTATTCATGTGGGATTTTCACCAAAAACAACCCAGTTGCCCGTAGCCTCAACCCACCAGCCCTTTAAACACCTGCACATTAATAACAGCTGAACCTCGAATCGGAATATATTATTATTGAGTACAAATAGGTCAAAGCAAAGAGAAAAACCAAAAGGTAATTTAAGGGCAACAACAAAATCTTTCTGAAGATCAGGAACACACATCTTCATAATACATACGTCTGAATATGGCATTGCCTTCAAATGATTAATCTGTCCCCACCCTGTAGTACTGAATTCCCTCAAAATGATCTATTGTGCCTTCATATTTTCATTTTGTATTTCATAGTTAATGTGGCCAAGCCATAGGGCCAAGCTTGCTTAGAAGGCCAAAGACACAGAGTCAATCTAGCCTTCAATCTCTGGATTAGACTGTGTATATGCCCTATACTCTAAAAGTTCATGTTTTGTGGAATATGATTTCACCTTAGGTATAAAATAATAAATAGCCCCTATACCACTACCAACTTTAAGTGGTGACATTCTGCTATTTAAACACTTAGACACTTTTAACCAAAGCAGCTTATAGTGAAATTCAGATATCATTAAGGAGGAGGTAGGGGTTGTTGACCAAAGATGCCTACAGGTTAGATTGCGGACATTGGGGATTGAAGCCAGAACCTTCTGATTTGAATGTCCATAGCCCATGTTATGGAGGGGCAGATTAAAATACTGCAGACCGGTTTGTGTTCAGTAACCAAGATGCATGTTGTGAGAACAATGACTAATTGGATTACATCACTTATCACTAGTGGGAGGACATCAATGAATAATTCCAGGACCTGTATTGTTAATTTGAGAACTGATTGGTAATTCAATAGCACCAATTAGTAATTTCAGTTAAATTAATAATTCGTTTTGAGGGCAGCAATTATTAATTTGATGAACCATATTATAATTTGAGACCTCCAATTAGTAATTTTAGGAGGAATTAATTACATATTTATCAATACAATAAATAGCCATGATCTTAAGCAAGGGACTAATTCCTTTGTCGGTGTAAAACCATTTTCTCCTTAACCGATTTGCAGTGATTATGAGTTTATATTCATAGCAACCACAGCGCTGGTTGTTACAAACATTGAGGCACAGAATAAGAAGCCGAACAGAGATAGCCTTCCCTTGAGACTCTTAGATATATACCATGAATACATTAAACATGTTCAACAAACACATTTTAATGTTATGTTCACTGTATGTCACATTTCTGTTACATTCCATGAATGACAGGAATACAATAATGCAGGGTTTCAATCAAATCATTTTGACAGATTATTTCCATAAAGGCCTCGGGATTAACCATGTGTGTGCGTGGTGTCATGTTTGGGTTTAGGTGTGGCAGATTGCGTGTTCTCTGGGTGTGTATGTGTGTTTAGCGTGTTTGTGTGTGTGTTTAACATTTGTTTGGGCGTCCTGCTGTTCTGTTATTCCTGCCTCCCTTTTCAAGAGCACTCCAGAACTCCACTGCTCTCTCCCTCTGACTCCCCCGCTAGGCTTTTGTCAAACACTAAATGTCAAGTTTATGATAAATCCAAAACCAAGAATCCCATTAAATCCATGCCTCCCTCTCTCTCTCTTTCTCTCTCTCTCTCTCTCTCTCTCTCTGCCCTCCTCCTCCCAAAGGGCTGGCTCTAAACACAAGTTTCCCTGAAGCAGGGACAGATCTCCCGCTGTCTAGATCGTCAAAGACGTTCTCCAGGAGGGGACAGGGGGACACCGGTGGATTGGATTAGACTCTCCTGTGTTGCTCCTCCCCAGTCTCTCCGGTACCCGGGGCCCTCTGAGGGGCCGCTCTAAAGGTTGAATTGAATGAATAGGTAGGCCGTGAATGTCCCTGGTGTGGCCCACTCGGGCTGCCGTGCATGTTGGTTACCTGCAGCACTCACTGACGGACGGCCCGCATCGTCTTTCTGGTTCATTTATGATAGGAGGAGCTTCACATGTTTAGGTCTTCACATTATAAATATCATCACATTTATGGTTTTGGTGGACTACACACAGAATCATAGAACCATAAGAACCAAAAATTACAAGCACCAGCGTAGGGACCCATGGTGTAACCACAGTGGCTCATCGACTTAGTAGTACAATACAACTTCAAGAAGCAGAGAAGGGGGAGGAAGAGAAGCAGTGAGGACAGAAAAGGAGGAGATCTGAGGAGAAATACATCTGAGAAGGTGCAGCTTTTTAGAAGGTGCAGCTTTGAGAAGAAGAGTTTTGAGGAGGAGAAGCAAGTCGTGTGCATGTGACTGTGTGGCAGATCTCCTGGTATGGCCTCCGCAGTGCTGAGGTGTGTGTGTTTGTGTGTGTGTGTGTGTGTGTGTGTGTGTGTGTGTGTGTGTGTGTGTGTGTGTGTGAGGGGGGTCTCTGGTCTACTGATGGGGCCTCCTGCTCCCCTGCTGACAGACATGTGTTCTGACTCCTCACACGCTGAGGCGCCCGGAGTAGGAGCTCCCCAAACACTTGTTTCCCCCCTCCATCCCATCCCACCACGCCGGATAACACACAGCTCCCCCACTCCCCCTCTCATCCCCATCCTGATGCTCAGTTTCCCCATGGCAACTGTCAGCAGAGTTCTTACCAATGAGGCAGCCCCCATGTTCTGAAGTTCCTCTCAGTTCAGGGGAAGTCAGAGTCGACAAGTGTGACACAAATGTAATGAATTAAACTCATGATTCAAAATCTACTTAAAAAGTTGATGTAGTAGGCCAAATGGTACACTCAAATGTGAATTAACTTAACATGATCCCCAAATCTCCAGAATGAACATGGCGTGAATATACAAATAAATACATATTTGTGTGTTTGTATATATATATATATATACATGCACCTGGACACATCTTCAGTGTTCACTCAGGAGGTTACATTCAACTTGTCCTGACCATTTGTTTTGTTAGTATAAACTTATTTGCATAATGCATTGGACACCATCGTCCTAAATGTATTCAAATTGTCCACTTGAAGAAACTGTCAAAACTCTAGAAGTACTATTTGGCTAGGAACCAGCACATTTTGAGACTTCGTTCAATGCTTTTGTGAATAAGAAATCATTTTTTTGGAGCGTTTCCACAAACAAGCTAATCTGTACTGCAAATGAATGCATGGGAAACAATTAAACCAACCTAGAATGACTTCATGCTGTGGTCAGCAACCGTTGACATCTTCTCAGTTGTTTGGCTACCACATACTATTTGGAAAGAAATTGTTCAAAATACTACATACAGTCAAACTTACACACGCGCCTGCAAGCACACACACACACAAACACTTGAACGTGAAAGTAAAAAGTTCTGCATCGAAAGAGTTTGTTTACTTCCCCTGTCATTGTGTCACTCAACCAAGATGTATTATAAAAAACAGACATGACATCTAAATGAATCGCGAGGGATGAACTCTCGACTGGACACAAAAAATAAAAACACGATGGCTTTGTGACTCATTCGAATGGGTTTTTTCAGACAACTAGTTGTCCACTGCACTGAAGCATGTGAGTACATGATGTTCGGTAGACAGGCAATACTTGTAAGCAAGAGAAAATACACTGCCGCTCTCATCCGTTTCATTGGGAAAGTTTGAAATTGAAAGAAATCTGAGCCAGCATCAGCCAGCCTTGTCCTGCTCAGTTGACGGGAAAAACAATAACTCACATCCTCCACAAGCCGTCCGTGGCTCTTGTTTTGGTCTTGTTGCTGAGGATGTAGATGTCTGGATTTGCATTGCTCGTTAACGTCCAACATATGGAAATGTTGAGATGTTCCTTGCTGGGTTCCTACACCATTGAGATCACACCTCTGTGTCAGCGTAATGTTTCTGAAGCTAGCACTTCCATATTTCACCTCTCCATCATGCTCTATTACTCGAGTTAACCTCTTCCTCTCAGTCTCTTTCTTTTACTGTCTAGCTTAATAGATAGTGACCTAGGAAGTACAAAGTCCTCCTAAGGTTACAGCAGTGAAACGCTCCTCCAGAGCTCATTAAATGGGAAATTAGCTAATTATAAAGTACTTTACAGCTATGTATGATGTTCTTTTGAAATGTGTTTTCAAAAGGTGCTTGAACTAGATGCAACTCAGGTGAAAAATAAAAAATAATAACAGTATAGTGACAGTAAATTACTAATAATAGTAGTCAATACTTTGATTATGTCATTATACACACAGGACAATAATAAAAAATCTCTTCAGTCTACTTCAGGCTCTCTAGTAATGGAACAGGAAACACTTTTCCGATGGGCAACAACAGGAAACATATTCCTATGAACAACAACTCAACAGGAAACAGTATTCTTATTGCCGTTAATGCAACTTAATGACTTGCATGCATGTTACATTACATGTTAATGAACACATGTTAATTACATGTTATTAAACATTGTTTAATAACAATTTGTATTAAAGAATTTACATTGATGAAACAGGAAAAAGCATTCCTATATCCAAATCAAAAGGAAACAGTATTCCTACAAACAGGAAACAATATTCTACAGACGTCAACATTAGCTCATTCAGCACCCATTCACCCACGCAGTACAGTGAGCATAACCTGCACATGCGACGCCTAATGGGCCTCAGGAAAGCGCCGTTTCACACGTACTCAGAAAGACACACAGTGGAAAATCGCCTCTGTGCCTGCCTTGTCACTTCCATAAATCATACTCCTTCCAGGTCTGGATTTAAGAGTTGAGCAGACTCAGGAATCCATTTTGATTTCCATTGTAGCATGCGGTAATAAATCATTTAAACCCACTGCTTTATGCATCCTCTTCAGGAGCAGTGAATACCGACGGCTCGTTAATCTCTTCCATGCCTTCTCTTCGCTACTCGCCTCTACTTACGTTCACCCTGTTTTAAAAAAGAACAACAGGGTGCGTTCTCACATGACAATGTTTTTTCTGCCAAACGACTCAACAGCAGCCACTGAATGACCTCGGCAGTAGTTATAGCAGGGCACTGGGATAACAAGAACAACAAGCTCAACACATTGGAACAGTGTTCGCTAGTCGGCACACTTTGGTCCACCCAGTCGCTCAAGCTAATGTAGTCAGTGAGTTCTTTAGTCGGTGGGGGAACAGGTTGGGTTGACGTCCGTTTAAAAAATACATGGAAGCGTGGGCAACACGCATCTTTCCAGCATTTTTCCAAAATCGGCCATGTTTTTTTAATCAGAATTAATTTTTTGAATTCAGATTAAAGTCAGAATTCTGACTTTAAAAGTCAAAATTCTGAGATTAATCTTAGAAAACAATTATCACATGTGGTCCTAATCCTCTTCGGTAGAAGCATAGAAGAATCCGTAATGCATTCACTTGAAATAATAAATTCTGCTCTTGTTTTTCTGAATTAACGACATAAATTATCTCCGAATTCTGAGATAAGGTTTTATGGAATAACAATTCTGCTCAGTTTTTCTGAATTAACGAGTTAATAATCTCAGAACTCTGAGATAAATTTGCATGGCAAAAAAAATGTCAGCTCTGTTTTTCTGAATTAACGAGATACCTCAAAATCCCAAGAGAAGCTCTCATTCACTTAATAGCTCTATTTAATAGAAGCAAACATGTCCCGCCTATTTAGTTTAATCCAGTTTTATTTTGGTTTATGTTTGAGACATTGGGAGATACTCGTGTCCTTAAGTAACATTGATGGCATTGTTATTAGTTTGTCAACTTTGCGCAGGCACCTCAGGACTTTGGGGTTGTTCAGACGGAAAGCCCATTCTGATCTGCTTGACATTGCAGCGTTTCTCCAGGCTCAACGCTACGGTGTGTGTGGATGGTGAAGCTCCGTCTGAGCAGCGATGTATTTAATGTCCGCGTCCGAGTGATGGTTAGGCTTTCTGGACTCCTATAGTATAACGCTACGGTGTGTGGCGGATTTCATACACAACATCGCTTATTATAACGCTCATAACAGTTAAACAACGACGGTACTAAAAAAGTATCATAAAGTTGGCGTGGGTCGTAACCATGGGGATAACACGCCCCCTCTTTCCTAAAACTCAGCCCAAAACGCAGCTTCTCTTGGGATTTTGAGGTATCTCGTCAATTCAGAAAAACAGAGCAGAATTTGTTTTGCCATGAAAACGTATCTCAGAATTCTGATGTAATTATTAAAGCTACACTTTAAAAGTCCGCGAAAGAAACAAAGACAATGATAAAGTAAGACAACAACCCTACAACTGCTGGCGTAGCCTGAGGGCATAACCTACCGAAGGATGTTGTTTGATTTTCTCTATTCTTCGGTCTGTCAGTCACACAAAAACTTGCTGTAGTAGGGGGTCCGACCTGCATGTCTCTTCCTGCGAAACATACACTGAACATGGAACATGAAGAACATGTTAATATCCTTCAACACAATAATGTAACATATTTGGTTTGATCACCAATGTCGGCAGAAGGCATTGTTGAGCAAGATGCCCTAACCCTCACTTGTTCTTTAAACGCATACGCCGACTTTTTGAAGGATATTTACTGCTTACCCATAGTCAAACGAAAACAGTCTCATTTTCTATTAATCAGCCCAGTGCTCGATTCAACTGACATTTGACCAAGTTAGACAAAATCAATGGAAGCAGGTGATATAGTCTAGTGCCGTTATTGAATTGAGGGTAAAATATACCATTCCAGCTTCTTCAAAGTAAAGACATATGAGCAATTTCACTTTCTCTTTGTGAGCAGTGAATCTAAATTAAAAAAAAGACATGCTAAGTTTTGAGTTTGTTTGTCTTTCGTCCCTGGACAGATTGAGAAAGAAAATGGAACCGTGCTTCTTTCAGTAATAAGTCATTTATAAGCCTTTAGTTAATTATGAACTTATCATTAACAAAACATTAATATATATTTGAACATGGTTAGTAAGTGCCATGTTAAAGGGACCCTAGTTGACCACCAGGTGTGATGTTGATTAGCCATTACAAGCCATGTCAAAATCGAACCTCTAGTGGCATCACAAGTGGGAGTATCCACCCCGATGTATGACGGCTAGATCAGCATTTGGTACAGTCCAATAAAAAGGCTGGTTGGCTGATCTATCCTGTACTTATTAATTACCTACACATGTATATAAATGTTTCGTTAATGGTTTGTTCATCATTAACTAAAGGCTTATAAATGACTTATGACTGAACGTTAGTATAAATTCTAACCAAATAATAGAATCGAATGCAACAGACGTGTCCTCAACCATAATCAAAGTCAGGTCTCTGGGTTTCTGACTACCCACAACACTTTTTTTTAAACATTTATTTTAAACGTTGTTACAAATGCAATGGATCAACAGATTGAGTCAACTGTGATTTTTAAAGCGTGGACATGAAAGGCAGATAAACTGTAGCTCAAAATAGAGACGATTAATTTGTTTCATCACTATATTGTTTATTGACGTTTCTCAGACACCCCGCAGCTACACAGTGGGGGTTCAAACCGGCAACTCCACAAACTCTCAAATTCAATCAAAACTGTTTGCATACACAATCTGTTACAGATGCAACTAGTTATTCTGTCGAACCTTGTTGTGTGGCAAGTCATTAAGATTAAACATAAACAACTTGCTATTGCTTTCCTTACTTTTTTTTAAAACAACCTTCAGAAAGCCAAAAGCTATAATTAAACGTATTACATAATTTAATGGAATGCTTTTATTCTCAGTTGACGGTTGAAGACATGGTTTTCATATATGCATCTCTTTTTCCCCCATTCTGGGATCTGGGTTAAGCGTGTGTGTCATGTCAATCAAGTATGAGCTTGTCTGCTTCTCTTAAATCATGTTGTCATGGCGATGACACTTCTCTCTGCGTTAAGTGTTCCGGTCTGGCTTTTTAAATAGTCTTGCTGATGGATTATAACAGCCTTGTTAATCTGTGTACATCATAGCCCTAATGCACTCACGCTGAGGAGCGGTGAGGGGGCGCTGGCCTACCTGTTGCTCTCCTCTACGGGGTTGTGGTGGTTCAACCGTTGAGTGCTTTAATTGACTGAGAAGTGTGAGAGGGCAATGCAAACAGCGGGCCGGCCGTTTTAGCATGAACCTTTCCCATGTCAAGGATAGTGTAGTGGTCAGGGTGTCTGACTCCCAGCCCAATGGGTTGTGGTTCGAACCCCAAAGTCAGTAGTGGACCTGTAGGCATCCTTGAGCAGGATGCCCTAATCTCTGCCTGCAACTTTATGACTTGTCTCAAAAGATATTGCGAGATAAGTGAGTTGCTCAGGATAAAAGAGGCAGACACAGAACGTGGCGGGTGGATAGGCCTGGGCAATTCTGGGTAGGCTTGATATTATCAGCCTCAAAATATAAGTCTTTCATATGCGTAAAGTCAGGCTTTGAAGACGTACTAGTGCTCCCTGACATGTAGCACTGCCGAAGGCAATACGAACGAGTGGAAACAGAGAGATTCACAATCCTTAGGCCCATTAGACTGGTGTGAAATAATGACAGGCCAATGAATTGGCTTGATATTATTTATAGAGACAAACCAACAAAAGCACTAAACCACATGCATGCAAAAATGGGTGAGTCACATGCATGCAAAAATGTAAGTGACATGGTGAGAGATGAATAAAGACGTATGTAATGTGTTATGTAGTAAAAACATTTCTGGTCTGGTGTTGCTTCATTGAAGTTTGCTCCGCTGTCATACAAATCATATCGCTCTGATCAGCGTTCAGATTAGGCTTTGAATGTAATGATGGTCATACACAATGTGGGGAAAATAAGTCGTTATTTTCTAGCGAACAACTAACCTCTTCATGTCAACTTAACAACCTAGTGAAAAGCCTAAATGCGAATCACAACAATGTTTTGCATTTAAAGCATTTATTCAAGGGGAGATGTTTTTACAGGATTGGGGAAAAGATAGATTTGGTTAGGCTACACTGTGCAGGCTACTAGAGGAAATAAGTTGAAAGCAGTGACTAATATGTTATCTATCCCCGTTGGTTGCCATGATGGTAGATCAAATCATAGAGTCTTGAGTTATATTTCTCACAGTAGGATATGCGCCATGCAGATAACACATCCTTTCAAAGCGCCGTCATTATGATCCTCTCGTTTGTCCTCAACAACCTTTTGTTCGAGTTGCACCTAATAGGTTGTTTGCAGATGGCGGCACAGCAGTGGAACAAACAGGAGATGGATAAACATACACTGGATATTCACTGTACACCTTTAAGAGTTTTTATCGCCTTCCAAAATTTGTTCAGCACAAAGATGACAAATGAAAGAACCCCAAAAAATGGGTTCTCGTATGAGAACCCACTGGGTCTCGTATGGAGGAGCCCATTTGAGAATGCCCGAGTGTGTAGCGAGCACTTTGTAAAATGTATTTAAGATTATTTCTTTACTTTGTAACATTAACATGTCCAGTGCTATGCATACAGTGGAGTGCTATGCTGTGAGGTTAGACACCCTTTACCTCCTGTTTCTTAGAGGTTGAAGGTGTTCAAGCCTACTGGTGTAATGATATGATGCTATCTAGTGAGCTTCATAAGGTTATCGTTTTGTATTTGTTTATTGTTGGTACAACCCATCCTAAGCATAGTGACTTGGAAGCATTTTTACTTGACAGTTAAAGCAGACACTCACCCAGGCGAAAACTAGGCGACAGGTCTTGGTTTTTCGTTTCCCAATTCGCAATAAAATGTGATATGCCACCATATCAGTAGAAAAAGTGATTCGTCAGGCTTTTGATCACTTTCATTTTATCACTGGTGTGTTACAATGTCTGAAGTAGGCCTACAAGGTAATTTACTACATCTACCCGCTCGGCATTGAGCACTGAGCATTTGGTTCCACATTATTAAGGAACAGTGTACTGCTGTTTTACATTCTCTATTTCACTTCCTGCCCTCCATCTGAAGCTTGCACGAGTGTCATGTGACAGCAAACAACCTATTAGTCTGCTGAATAAATTCCAGGTACGTATGTATTGCAAAAGTATATATAGCATTATTTTTTTTCATACATGACATTAAGCTAAAATCTAAATTAAAAATGCATCTATGTTTTTCTTTATGGATGTGACTGAGTGGGCCAGCTGTCAATCTGAGTGGGCCTGGCCCCACCCAGGCCAACCCATAGCTCAGCCCCTGCTGCTAAATGAATAAATAATACACATATTAATTCCCATCGAATGTCAAAGCTGGCCCTATTTTTTGGGGCCTTTTGTTCCCTTGTAGACATGACAGTGAAGTCTAAAAGAAAAAAAGATGAAGAAGGGAATGACATGTAGCATTGGACCGAAGGAATCCAAATCAAGCCTGTGGTCGCTACAAGGTGTATGACCTCATTGGCTAGCCACACTAGCAGGTTGAGCTACCAAGCCATCCTCTTTCTTCCCCCTTCTTTTAATTATGTTCTCATTCTGCTGCTTATACGCGGCACGTCAAGGTAAAGCAAACACAGGGCCCTGGCCAGGGGGTAAGTACCCCATCCCTGGAGAACATTGAATCACAGTCCAGTTAGCCAGACTAAATCTTCCTGATTAACTCTTGTGTGCCCACAGGGCTATATAAGTGTGTAACCAGTTTGACAGCACTTAAATGATCCCAGTTTAGCTTTTTTGAAGAACTGTCATTGGTGGCTCTGAAGTTTGGATGAGCACAGGAAGTGCTGCCATGGTAAAAACTTCTCACATAGAGATTAGCTGTGATCAATCCTTGGCCGTCAGATAAGGAAAGGTCTGCATAGCTTTGAATATCATTACATTTACATTACATTTGAAGTGCTATCAACAATAATGGTATAACTCAAAAAGTGCAAGAATCATTCGAGTACATACATTTCATCAAAGAAGCAAACTGCTTTAAGTGCTACAATATAGATTTGTTTTCCCCATTTATTTTTCAAGGGCAGTTTGAACAGATGAGTTTTCAGCCTGCGGTGGAAGATGGGTAGGGTTTCAGCTGTCCTGATGTCAGTGGGGAGCTTGTGAGGGAGTTGCAAGTCGTTTAGCAGTCACAGAGTGGACGGGCTGGGGTGATTGGTTTGACCATGTCCTGGATGTAGGATGGGCCGGAACCATTCGCAACATGGTAGGAAAGTACCAGTGATTTCAATCAGATTTGAGAAGTCACTGGTAGCCACTTCAGGGTGCGGAGGAGTGGTGCAGTGTTGGAGAACTTGGGTTGGTTGAAGACCAGCACGGCTGGCACATTCTGGATGAGCTGCAGAGGATGAATGTCACAATCAGGCAGACAAACCAGAAGGGAGTTGTGGTAGTCTAGACACCAGATGAGCATGGACCAAAACCTGACTGGCCTTTTGGGTGAGGGACGGATTTATCCTTCTGATGTTATACAGCATGATTCTGCAGGAGTGGGTGGTCGCAGCGATCTTGGCAGCGAAGTACAGGTCATCCAGTGTCACACATAGGTTCCTTGCCGTCCGAGTCTCAGGCCCCACAGAGTTGTTGATATTGATGGAGATGTTGTGGATGGGCCATAACCAGGGCCGTAACCGGGGTTTGAAAACTAGTGAGGTGCGGCTTCAGTTGCGGGGGTTCTGATGTCACACACGGCGGAACCAAAGTAACAAGTCTAAACTGAATTAAGCATGTACTCATCTCTGAGAAGTTCTCAACCGCTGATTTGTATACAGTTTCCAATTTTATTTTTAGCTCTTAAAAAAATGACAGAGGTCCGGGGACCTTGGTGACCTCGTAGCTGGCTACAGGCATGAGTGAGACTACAAGGACAGGACACAGATCCTTTCCAGATTACCATATAAACACAATTTGTGAGGTAGGAGGTGAACAGGGCGAGGGCAAAGCCTGAGATTCCTAGTTCTTGGAGGGTGGAGAGGAGGATATGGTGGTTCACTGTGTCGAAGGCTGCCTAAAGGTCCAGCAGAATAACAGCAGAAGAGAGGGAGGCTGTTCTAGCAGTTTCTCTGTGACAGCCGTCTCAAATGAGCTGTCTGCCTTGAATCCGGGCTGGTTAGGGTCACATTAGGAGGTTGAGTTTGTAGCAAAATAAAAGTGCCTGAATGTGAATGCTTAATTGGAACAGGGCGTTTACTTTAAGGAATATATTTTTTTAAGTTATAGCACAAAAGCAATTTAATTAACCAATATAAGGTAATTTATTTTGATTAATTATGTAATATTAAACAGGAGTTGGATTCAATACACACACACAACACACACAGATATACTATTTTCTTTCCATGTGTGAAAAAAAAGAAAGAGCTGATATCTAAGAAATAAATTGTAAAACGCAGCATGAAGGGACATGAGAACCTGCTTATAATGATTATTCCCTACGACAGGTGTGAGGGTTGAAATCCTCCAAGACAGCCCTCCTCTGGCTGAAAGCACCACTTTCACCTCCAGCAGGAACTGTTTCCATCTCAGCAGGGTTTGGGGAGATGGATGCAGCAGCGGTGATGGTGGTGGTGGTGGTGGTGAGGGAGGGAAGGAGGAAGACTTTCTCTGGCAGAAGATAGAAACCTTCCGTGCCTTGCTTGGCACTGGGGAACCCTGATTCAGCAAAAGCTACCACCAGCAGCTCTGAAAATGCTGTGTCGGCACAAGTGAGCAGATGAAAAATGCAGCGCAGGAAATAGGAAAACCGTGGAGAATGTTTTTTTATGCATTTCTTTTCTGGTATGGGTTTTTCTGAGATCCTGGAAAGAACAGCCGGAAACAGACAGGTGTTTGGGAGTGAGAGGTGGTTGGAATGAAGGAATGCTCATCTGTCAAGTCTGAGATGATGATGATGATGATGATGATGATGATGATGATGATGATGGTGTTGATGATGATGGCCAAAACCCATGATGGAAGCAAGGGTGAAGCTGTGTCTCAGGGAGTTATGTTTGTGAGGTATCTCTTCTCCTTATCTAGTCCAAGGAGCGATTTATTTTTTACCATAGGAACAAGACGTTTATCTATTGGACTGTGAAGCAGAACCAAGCGTCCCAAATTAGTATTTCCAGCACAAGGTGTCTTGGTTTTATCCAACAATCCAGACTCTGTTTCTGGGTTTCTTTCTGAAACTCGTGCTCGACCAGGCCAACCAACTCCATCCATGCTTGTATTATTATTCAGAATTTCAACCATCCATAAAATGATTTAAGAGGCTGGTTTCTCCATCCAGAAGGAAGGAGGTACGGACATTATCATTAAAGTTTATTCTGGATCCCCCCTCACAACAACGTAAGTGCACATCCAATCTTGTTCACCAACCTAACTAATGAGTAGAACCACTCATCCCGAGGTCAAACACAGCACCCCCACATCGTCCACAGGCTTAGTACCAGTAACAGGCTCATTTAGGCCTGATTTAGTGATGTCCCGGTGATTTGGCGGAGTGGACTGGGTAATTAGCTTTGTCCAAATCCTGCCATTACGGAGATCCTCGAGATGGTTTCCCTGTGATAGACATGCTGCCACTGCAGAGGAGGACACACGGACAGACCGAGAACAAACGGGATCTTATGGCAGCCCACCCAACTGTAATGGGATTACTAAATCCGAGATGCACTTCCTCAAGGCGATGAACGGGAGGCATTTATGGGGATGAAGTCGCAATTGAACGTGAGTAGAGCCAGGAGATTGAATACAAGTTGCTACAGCGCCTCCCTTATCAATTTTGGGTATATTAAAGGCATTAATATGCTGCGCTGTATTTATAGTCTTCGGCAGATGCGTTCAACCAGGTTTCAGTTGGAGATTAAATGTCATTGTCGGGCTGCTTCACATGTAATTTCTACATTTCCCTATTTGGTGGAACTGGCGTCTGACATTTAAGAAATTAAATGCAACAAAAAAAAACTAATCCAGATTCATATCTACATTTAATATAAAGTATAACAGTAAATACTCCTATCTAACATTAATACCATAGAATCTTAATTTAACCATTTCATCTTTTCTGCAGGGTATTCTCTCCTGCTGTTTATTTAATAAGTACTGAATACTACAGTTGCATTATTTCCTTTTAGTTTTAGTTCATTACCCCTGCAGCTTCGATGCCTTGGGATATATCTGAGCTCACAGAGATTCATTTTTACTGCGTCATAATGCTTGCTGCACATGCTGGATCCTCAATGCTCTTTCCTCGCTACACGATTTCTAGAACCATTTCACTTTCACTTTTATCCAAAGCAACTTGGAGTGAACCTTTCAGATAGGGTTAAAAAGATAAGGGTTTAAAGGGGTAGAGTTAGGACGTGGACATCGGCGTTGGAACCCTCAACCTCTTGTCTGGAACTCCAACCCTCACCACTACGACTATCATGCTCCTTTTCTTCTCCTCAGTTTAACACCTTTTGCTCCCTCTTCATGTGGGTTTCCTTTTGTCTGGCCTGGTAATCCTGTGTCCTCCATGGCCCCCCTTGGGCCCACTGTACATCCCCCCCGCCCCCCCAAGCCGAGACCTCCACTCTGCTGCTCTTATCTGCTGACTCACCGCCAGTTGGACCCTGTCCACACATCCAGCCAGCAGTCCAAACATAGATCATCTGCCTTCCCACTCCACGCTCACCCCAGAGAGAGCCGGGACGAGGGTAGTCACTCTGACCCCCTTATCTCTGTGTTTAGGAGGAGACTCGTCCTCCCCGAAGTATGCTCGCTCCGGGCCTTGTTTTGTGTGTTTGCTCAACGCGACCATCTGGCCGCGTGGGCTGATAGTGCAAGTGCCCGCGGGGACTTTTTGCTTGGGTACATTTCAGTCGTTAATATGAATAAGTATGAGGTGGATGTGGAGCCAGGTGGATGAATTGCTGCAGGTAATCACGGTTGCTTAATGTGTTGTGTCTGTGGCAACGATTTAACCCTCCCCTTGCCCTTTTTAACCCATTGACTTACCCATTGATTGTTTATTCATTTAGCATACACTCTAATCCAAAGCACCTGACAGTGGAATCAGATTCATGTCATTAAGGAGCAGGTAGGGGTCAGGGGGCATCTTGCTCTAGGATGCTTACAGGTAGGGCTGAGGACATGGAGGTTCAAACCCAGGACCTTCAGCTGGGCGTCAAACACCCTGACTGTGAGATCGTCTTTGTTAAAATGTCCCAACTCACAAGAAGATCATCTTTCACCAATACACTCTCGTATGTCCCTCACCAGGGCACAACGATGGACCCTACACATCTACTGACCGCACCCCTCCTTCTCCTGGGGCCTTCTGAAGACCATCAGCTTGCAGATGGACCTATCTGTAACCCAAGAGAGAGGGACAGAGAGAGAGACAGAGCGAAAGACAGAGAGTGAGAGAGAGAGACACCCAAAGAAGGAGAGAGAGAGAGCAGAGACAGGGCCAGGGAAAGGCAGAGAGAGAGAGAGAGAGGAGAGAGAGACAGAGAGCGAGAGACAGGGAAAGTCAGAGAGAGAGAAAGAGAGAGAACACAGACAGGGCCAGGGAAAGGGAGAGAGAGAGAGGGACACGCAGGCTAACATCTCCCAGACGGCGGCATCACTTGGTAGGCCAGCTGTGTCCCATGGCTCCATCTGATGGGGGAGTCAGCTCGCAGGCGCTTCCACGGCGACGCCATTGGAAACTGTCACTCAAGACAGCATAGACGCCCCCCCCCCCCCGAAAAGGCGCACATTCATCGGGGAGGACGGCCAGGGGAAGAGGGGTCTGATGGGGAATTTAAGCAAGCCTTCCACACTTAGGGGGATAGGAGGCCCCGGTGGTGAATCAACGGCGCCGCCCGCTACGACGCAGGAATGACAATACGCCGGGGGGTGCAGGGAAACCAGAGACAAGATGGCAGTGCTGCAGTAAGTTAGTGTCTCACGGGACGACTCATGGTGCTGGTATCTTATGTGATTGTAGATGGTTTTTCTATTATTATATTTACAGTATTTATTTTTGCCATTATTTCTGTTACTTACATCTTTTTATCTCTTTTTCAATTCCTAGTACTGTTTTGTACTTACTCACAGCAGTGCCCGTGTGATTTATAAATCACATCTTATCTTTTATTTTGTTATTCATAGTGCATTGGAATATGATATGGTATATACACTCACCGGCCACTTTATTAGGTACACCTTGCTAGTACCGGGTTGGACCCCCTTTTGCCTTCAGAACTG
>JAOPJO010000078.1:3359922-3370703 GCA_027123675.1 Molva macrophthalma | reverse complement strand
ACTGTCAATACTGTTCATACTGCATATACCATATTTATTTATATATTCCACTATACACATGTTAATACTCTGCACTGCTCATTTTGCACTTTTGGTTAGAGGCTTACTGCATTTTGTTGTCTCAGTACCTGTACTCTGTGCAATGACAATAAATTGAATCGTATCTAATTACATTTCAATTAAAACATACATATCCACATAAATAACTAAATATATTATATTTACACACCCCCCCCCCCACCACACACACACACACACACACACACACACCCACACAACCAACCAACCAATGACCACCTTTTCCTGATTCATTATTTTTTGTATGCTGTATATCGTTATTTTAATATATTATATTTGAATGGTATTCTTGTGCCTTTATGGACTGAACAGTGAAGAAAGACAGGAAAGTGGGTTGAAAGAGAGAAGGAATGACCTATAGCGTATAGACCACATTAATTGGGGGACCTGGGTTGATACCAATGCAGAATCTGAATTTTAGAAGGTTTTCTACAACAGTCAAGTCCTGGTTAAACCTTGACCATAACTGTAATCATGACGGCAACAAGTCATCATTTCTGTTGGCTACCTGAGTTTATGCTATAAATGTAGAGAAGAACAAATTTCTCTCGACAAAAGATTGTTTTTGTTGTGTGTTGTTTGTTGTTTGTTTGTGTGCTGACATTGATTGATGCTGTTCTTGTTTTTTTGCTGTTTTAAACTTGTAAAACTTGTAACTTTAATGATTGTTTGAACTATCAATGTTCATCAAGGGACTGGTGTTAAAAATTTGCTTTGGCTATGGACATGTGTACAATAAAACAGATACGGATTCTGCAACTGTCAATATTTATTGTCCCCTACAAACAAACAAATAAAACCTGCCTACATGGTTAGCACACTAGCAGGTTTAGCCTAATTACTGCCCCCCTGGTTCATTCTGTAGAAATCCAGCTGACTTAGGTATTAGCTAGCTGCAGTATTAGCTAGCTGCTGTATTAGCTAGCTGCAATATTAGCTAGCTGCGGTTTTAGCGAGCTCGTGTATGAGCGAGCTGCAGTATGAGCTAGCTGGAATATAAGCTTGCTGTGGTATAAGCCAATTCCAGTATCAGCTAGCAGCAGTATTGCCAGGTCAGCACCTATGCTACCTCCCACAGATGAGCTACCTCCCTAGCAGTTGACATCAGTGTAGTAGGCATGGCGAATTTTCGATGGATGAATGAATTATTGCTACGGGTTACCCCGGCGTGTCCCACAGGGGGTTGGTTGCTAGGGGTTACCAACAAGTTTCACAGAGGAAGGATTCCAGTGTAGTTAAACACTTCCAGCACATAGAGTCAACTCCACAACTCAATCATGTGGATGACGGAAAATCTTTTTTTTCTCCCTGATTCATAACAGACCCCAGCTGGATGGGGAGGAGTCTCCATCTGGCATATGTGTGTGCCATTTGCGTCAATATTGCTAGTAAGGAATTAAATTGAAATTATCAATATGGAGAAAAGTTGTCTCCAAGGTCATTTGCAAGTTTGTGTGTGAGGAGTAATGCCAAGTTAATCTTATTTTGCTCTCAGGATACCCCCTAAAATGCAAAATAAAGGCATTTTACAAAATTATATCTGGTCTACAGTGGCTACAGGGTTTAAATGATTTATTTTTCATAGAATCATCAGAGATTTACAAATTATGATCTGTAGCATCTAACTTTGAACCATTCAGCTGGGAGTTAAGAAGCCTAACCATTAGACTTTCCTATTCATATAGCCAGAAATTTCCATATGGCCAGAAGGGCAGCTCTTCTCCACCAACAATGCTCTTAAACATAATATGAGTATGGATATATCTATTTAGATGTATTCCTCAAAATAGAGGTATCACCAGGTGTCATTTACATGCAGCCCATTGGGAAATAAGTAGGTCCTGGTAAGAGACTTAATGTAGGTTGATTCACATCCACTGAGACTCAACCACCAATGATCCGACCATGCACTATATGAAGCCTACCAGCAGGGGTATGCAGAGCTCTTGAGCCATAGAGAAAGAACGGCATTGGCCATCAGTTTACAAAGAAGCTGATTATGCAGAAGTGATTCTATAGATTAGACTAGAGGTCTGCCTGTGAATGAGGAACAGGCCATAGTCAGCGGCTAGCTAGCTTGTAAGAAGTGTCTAGCAGCTTCCAGTAGTTGCTCTTCATTAAAACTGCATCCTATCCCTGCCTTCTACTACTTCAGCCTACAAGATCAGGCAGGATCAAATAGACCACAAAATGATCAAGGGGGAGTGATACCCATACACTGGTGAGATCAATGGATCAGTTGGTGATTAGGGATTTACATACTTTGTTAACATTTTGAAGGATATTGTGTAGGCTTTCTCTGACGGTGTGGTACAGTGAAGTGTACACACTCTAAATCCGTTCAAATCCTTGCTATTTGCTTTGCCATAGTGTTTTCTTATCCTAATATTTGATGTGCAGTGCCCCCCATCTGCAGATCAACAGGTATAGATCAATGATACTTGACGTAGCGATTCCTGCGGGGCGATGCTTGAGTGCAACATAGATTGATATTCCCCAGGTTTAATTGGAGGATGTCCAGCCAGTCCCTTCATTATCGGAGATCACAGAAGACATACCAGACTCTGTGATTAGTCTCGTCAATGTCTTTAGATACCGACTCATTACATAAAAGAACCCCCTCCACAATGCCTTGACAAACATAAGGGCTCAATCTTGTTCATCCTGTCTCTGGTTGTTTTCCCTCGAGGATGCATGTTCATTCATGTTATGCTGAAGCTCAGCTCAAGCTAAGGTCATGCATAAAGAGACTGGTGGGTCCTCTGGGATGGAAATCCAAGCCAGTTCTTCCTTGGGTTTCCATTGTAGGGATAGTTAAGCCAAGTGTGATGCCGTTTAACAGACACCCCACATGGTGGTGTGAACCAGTAACCCCATGATCTCCTTGGAAGCACTCTTTCCCTTTAAACGACTAAGCCGAATGTCTACAGAATTGCACCTTAGCAGACATCACGTTCTTAAGGCATTGAGAGTGAGTTTTATCTAGAATGACACATGTCACTCTGTTACATGAGCAACACAACTGAGGGTAGTGGTGGTCATGGAGGGGTGCTATGCTCAACCAGGGCATCAGTGCTGTTAAGTCCCCCAGACGCTCCTCTACCGCACAGAGGCTGGGCACTCAGCCTTCTTTTGGCAGCTTGAGTGTCTGCTGACATTCAGGGGTGGGCCCTCGCCGTAATGTAAAATAAAATGCAGTGTGGTGTGCCCTGAGGCACTCAAAGCAGCTAGCTAATGTTCAGGTCTGCTAGGCTGAATAAATCATGGGCTACTAGGGCAGCTGTGGCAGGTGCTTCTTTCTTCAGAGGACAACATCCACGGATGGGCTTTACATAGTGTGCATGTTCAAACTGTGGAAGAGGAATGTCTTGAGACGTACAAGCTAGGACCAGAGGTGGGCGAATACCGCATGGTTGCGCCATCATGCTTATTCCCTGATTGGTTCGTTGATGTGTGATGTGTGCCACATTAGGTAGTTGTAGCTACTGCTCCTAAGCACACACGTTATGCTGCGTTGCTTTGTTCTGGGATTTATTTTAGTTATTTTAGTTTGATTTGCAAAGGTGTTCAAGTATGATTCGGTTGTTCATCGTAGCAAGCCAAGTAAAGGATGATATGTATGTATTTAGAAATACACACCAATGTGAGATGTTACCTGCATACATTTTACATTGAGAGGGCATGACCATTGAGTGAATAATGAATGATTTAATAATTATAAAGTAAAATATATTTTCCGCTGTATGTGTGTGCTTGTATATGTGAATGCCTGTAGGCGATGTGTTGTGTACCTCTATACGTGTGCAAGTGAGAGGATAAGTTGACAAACAGATGAACTGACAAAGAGCAGAGAGAGAGAGAGACAGAGAGAGACAGAGAGAGAGAATGAAGCAGATCTTTCTCACGCAAGCCAACAGGAAAGGATGGGTGCATACGTGTACGCATGCAGGCGCATTAATGAGAATGGTGAAGCATTTGAAGCTCAGACATGTGATCACATGAACTAAGACACCAAGCGCAAACACAGCTCATCTGCCTATAGTTTCACCTGGTGAATGCCGGTGACAAACTAAAATCAAGCCTATCTTCTTACTCTGCTATTTACAGAACACTATTGCCACTATTGCACACGGGTACCAGCACACACGGCAGACTTTTGTTTTGAGGATTGTTTTGTAGGAACCACCAGGTAGCTCATTTGGGGAATATTGTGTTTGAGTTCAGGGAAATTAGTTCAGGGCCGTCTGAGATGTTTCTGAATTATTACAAAGGTCTGCAGTACCACAGTGTAAACACAGAAAGCATTACAGAGAAAGCTATAATTCAAACCTTTTGTATGGTCATATATTTGTGCTGACCTATAATTTAAAGTGTTTTCTGTAACCCAACTGCAGCACGTACAACTGTTATATAAAACACATCCTTGAAAAGTCCTTAAAGGAATAGATCACCCAAAAGAAAAATAATATTGATTTTTCTTTGGGTGCTGTACTCCCAAAGATATTCAGCTCGACCAAAAAACAAAACATTGACAGACATAATCAATATGGCATAAAATAGCTTCAGTTGTCAGAATGTTTACAAATGTAATCAACCATGTATGCTTAATAAGTGCGAGCGGCCTGCAGTATATTCGATACTAAGAAAGCACAACACAAGACATTTCTGATAACTCCTTACTCTTGACACTCCGCCTCTAACTGTCTGCATCATTACATTGTGATGTGGATGATGTGAAGCTTGGCTGCTCTGAGTAGTAATATGTTTCATATTGTGTGGTTTACATAATGCCAGAGTCTGAAGCACACACATAATGATAGGAGGTCTGGTGGTTAAGATAATGCTGAGCAAGAGCAAGGCTGAGCGTGTGTGTGTGTGTGTGTGTGTGTGTGTGTGTGTGTGTGTGTGTGTGTGTCTGGGGGGGTATATGTGTTGGTATGTGTGCATGTGTGTTTCGATATGAAGTGGTTCATTTAACATTGCCTTGACCCTCTTCTCCATAAAGAACATATAATAACTGCAGTGTCTGTACCATATAGTGTGTATGTGTGTGAGTGAGAGAGAGAGAAACATAGAGAGAAAGAGTTTGCATCTGCGTGCTTCCTAGTGTGTCTGTGTATGTGTTTGTTTGTGTTTGAAATGTTAGGTGTGCGTGGGTGAGTGTCTTTTTATGTGTTTGTGTGTGTGTGTGTGTGTGTGTGTGTGTGTGTGTGTGAGAGTGTGCGTGCCTAGGGGTAGGTAGGAGGAGGATGAGCAGGGTTGCTCTCACAAGCCAAGAGATGACGATAAGATAACAACAATGGGATCAAACGTGGCGGAGATGTGCATGAATACAACACACGAGGAGGACTCCAAAGCACCACTTATCTGGGACCTCTCAAGGCTGGTATTATGCAGTGTAAATCACACACACGACGGCTTTGTTCTCAAACAGCGCTGCGACAACGTCATTTTGAGCGAAGCATACGCTGATAGCTCCGCGGAGAACAAAGAGAGAGCCGAAATAATCAATGTTAAACTTCCGACATCGATGTTCCACGCCAACGTGTACCTTTGGAGTGACATTAAACAGTTCTCTGCTGAACCTGCCGGGAGCTAACGTCAGCCGTAGTGATAGAGATGTGGTCTATATTAACAAGGTGGATGGAACACCAAGAGGACCGGCTCGCGGGGGAACTTTTGATTACATAGGATTACAGAGAACTGGTTGTATTGGATATCAGAGCCCATGAAGTCTATCACAGATGCTAATACACACTAATACAGCATAAACCAGCATAAATTTAGTCATTTAGCAGACACATTAATACAGAATTATGTACGTTGCATTCAGAAAATGTAATAAAGGAGCAGATTAGGGGTGAAGGCGTCTTGCTACAGGTTAGGCTGCTGACATTGGCGTTCAAACCCAGAACCTTTGGGCAGGGAGTCAAAAATACTAGATCATTCTGTCCCTATCATATGTCCATAGTATCATAAAATCCACACTAACCACTCACACACACACAGACGCATGCACACCATTCACACAGATGCATGCATGCCATTCACACACACGCACCCACACACACACACACACACACACACACACACACACACACACACACACAGAGACAATACATTGAGTAGGTAATTTCACAGTGCACTGCTTAACGGTCTGGATAACCTGAGGGATAAAGCCACACTCAGCGAGATAACTTTTAATTACTTTAATTTCTACTCCGCTATACTCCACCCGTTACTGCTACAGCAGGGACAGCAGAATCAAGCGTGTGTTTCTACATTTCAACATCAGTTACACTCTCTTCCTTCCTGTTATGGCTCGTCGACATTGTGATTGGCCGCATAGTGACGGATTGACTTCAAACGCGGGTGTGGAAGGGTTTTATCTGAGAGTGATTACATGACGGACATGGACGCTGGGTGTTGGTAATCCATTTAACCTTTAACCAACCTGAACGGTGAAGCCCTGTGATGTATCGCTGGCTAGGCTCGGGAGTGACGTGTTTGCTTGTTATTCATGTCTCCTTCTCTTTTTCCTAAAGTCTCGCTCTGGCAGAGATATTTCTTTTGGCTTTGTATTCATTTTACTATTTACTATTTAGTCATTCAGCACACGCTTTTGTCCAAAGAGACCTAAAGTGTTTTGTTATTTTCCTTTTGATTTGTGTCATTAAGTAGCAGGTAGCTCCTTGTTAATGGATGACTACAGGTAGATTGTGGAAATTGGGGCTCGAACCTGGTACCTTTCAGCTGGAAGTCAAACACCCTAACCACTAGACTATCCTGTTCCATCTATTAAGGAAATCCATGTCTCAGGGCTTTTTATATGAGGCCAAAAAGCAAACGTTTACCTTAATCAGAACCTGGATGTTAGCCAGTCGGTTGGTACCTGTTGTGTGAGAGAGAGAGCTGACCTTGGCTGGGTTTGGCTATACAACACCAGGCCACCAAGATGGAGAGTGTGGCAGCATAGGGAAACACTTGCATAAAAAACATTTATGATAAATGCATAGCCAGGAGGCAGAGTTACCCTTACCTCACAATGCTTCTACTATTAAGTATATTAATTCATTAGGGGAAAGGCTGTTATTAATGAAATACAATACAAGCTTTGACTTTTCAATTTTCTAAAAGTGTTTCTGGATACACGTGCAATATTCTTTCCCACGTGAATTATGACTATACATTCTATACAATATGTAATTACATCTTCCGAATGATTTCAGAAAGTAATGAGACAAATATTAAAAAAATTGGTAATTTGAAAATGTCAATGAATCTGCTGTGACTTCATATAATAAAGTAAAATATGTATTATACTGGTTAGCTATAACATAACTACTGGTTAGATAACATGTATTCTACTGGTTAGCTGACAGCTATACTGGATAGGTAACATTTATTATACTTAGCAAACAGATATACTGGTTTACTAACATATATAGATTACCAGTTAGATAATCTATTGGTTAATAATCTATTGGTTAACTAGCAGATGTACTGGTTAGACAACAGATATTTTTGTCCCATTTTTGTTTTGTTTTAATTGTATAACTATCCTGTATACTTGCTGTGGTGGAACCTCAATTTCCTGTCTGGGATCAATAAAGTACTTTCTTATCTATTTTACATAGATGTACTGGTTAGCTAATAGTTTATATTTAGTCAGGTAATGTTAGCTCACAATTATTACATGGGTTAGGTAACAGTTTCTAATGGTTAGCTAACAATAAGGCAATTTTACAGGTTAGGACATTTATTTTATGGTTATCTGGTTATCGAATGTATACTTAGCTTAATCTAATCATATTGTTTATCTTACTGAAATCATGAATAACAGGTAACAGGTATAGCATAGAGGATCATTTAGTTGAATGAGCTAAATTGAGGTGAATGAGTTCAATGTGACATTGTTTTTTATTTTATTAAAACATTTTCAGTGTGCCTAAAATTCCCAGAGGCGTCCTATTACCGTCCGACCAGCGAGGTGCATTACCTGATTGACATGTAGCAATTAACGAACAAAACCCATTCTGAAATAAACCCGTTCAAGACTGACATATAAAAAGGAAAAAATTATACACCTACACACAAATAACCCATTTTAAGACATAACACCCGGGCTTTAATTTGCCCCCCTCAGCACCAGCCTCCAATAAACTTTTAACCTTAATCAGTTTTTTACAGAAATTACTTTTATCCCCTGTCCTACCCTCCCGCTCTGCTCTCTCCCTTAGAAAAAGGGCTGTTAGTCTGCTTCATGCCCTTCAAATGCTGTTTTTCCTCATGGGTGAGAACATCTGCTGTATACCCCCTGGCTCCTTAAAGCTTTCCTCCCGCTCCTCATTGGCTTGAGGGGTCCAACTCAACTCAATGGTGTTGCTCCAAGGGGCCCTCCATGATATGGCCCTCCATCATAAATATGATATAGTTATTATTTGACGTATTTGGCTCCCAGGCACTTAACTTATGTTTAACGGCTCTCTAATATGTCTTCTAATGGTGAAAGTAGGGTGTTTCATTTTTGATAATGAAGATGTTGTTAAAGCATTGCGTGATGAAAAGCTTAGCTTCCATATATTGCTCCCAGATATTTTCTTGCACAAACGCGAGCGCAAACACCCACTCACACACAAAGACTAGCAGAGCTCCTATCCTACATTTATTTTAACATGATGAAACAAAATCCATCATGCATTTCAAGAACATAAACATGTACAGATTTTCCACAAGGCACTTAGATGTGAACGTAGATATGAAACACATTATTGTTTTTAAAATGGATGAAATGGCAAATGTTTCTCTTTCTTCTTTCTATGAGTCAGCTTAAATAAATCCACTATATTCATCTGAACTCATATTGACAAGAGTCTATGATCACACATTTAATCTGCCTTACACATTGATTTTGGTTTTAATAAAACAGTGCTTCTATAATAAATATATATATAAATAAATACATATATATATAAATAAGGCCTTTTCATCTGACGAATACACTTCCCCTCAAGAATACCAGCTGCATAGTCATAGAAATCCAAGTAGTAGGCTATTATATAACTATAATTTATTTATGTTTAAAATTGTTTGATAACAAATATTTGTTTTGACTTTAATACAAAGGTAATTAATGTATTCAAAACAAGTTTAAGCATGTTAATAAAAAGCAGACATTTGTTATCTCTGGGAAAATGTTACTTAATGTAAATGTAACTTAACATGAATGTAACTTAAAGTCGCAATGTGAAATCAAGCTCATAGCCCGATAGAACATAACCTTGACATATCTGTAGTCTATACTGATGGATGGGGATTTCAATAATTTTATCAATAAAATCACATCCTATAACTGATATTTTCTACAAATAAGAAATGCTGTACCTTTGTTTACAAGTATCGTACTATCGACACTCCCGAAACCCCTCCCACTCACGCTAACGAGCCAGCCGACCTACGCTAGTTCACACAGTTGCACAGCCAGTTAGACTAGATGTTGTTGATTTTTTAATTCTGAAAGTCTCCCAACTACTTACTGGGGGGGGGCTCAATCTTAAACATTTTGACTTTAACACTAAATGTTACTTAATGTGAATGTAACTTAATGTTAATGTAGCTTACTGTATCTTATGCAAAATAGTGGCTAAGTCCAAGCTAAATGTTAGCTTCATGTAGCTGGTGGCAGCTGAAATATTTAATTGTGCTTTTGCTGTTTTTGACAAGATTGTGACTGGGAAATACCATGCTTTCTTCTCATCTCCATGCCTATCTATATGTCTTTATCTCTCTCCACATCCCATCATCCTCTCTCTCTCTCCCTCCTACCCAATCCAACATTTTACAGGAAAATGGATGACCCGAGTCACATTACATTATTTGTTTCATCGAATGTGTGCTCAGTCCACAAGATGAAATTAAGGATTTCCAGCGACTTTGTTTAAATATTTTCAACCCAGGACAAGAAAGAGGTGTTGTTGCGACAGCATTAACAAGCACACACAACTTCTGCATGTCACTGGCCCAATATTAAAGGCCGCCCTAAATATTTTTATCTTAACCCTTACCCATATCTTAACCCTTACCTTACCTGTACATTAACATCTCTTAACCCTTACCTTACCTGCACATTAACATCTCTTAACCCTTATCTTACCTGTACATAAACATATCTTAACCCCTTACCAAACCTGTACATAAACATATCTTAATCCTTACCTTACTTGAACATAAATATATTTTAACCCTTACCTTACCTGCACATTAACATCTCTTAACCCCCTACCAATCCTGTACATAAACATATCTTAACCCTTAGCTTACCTGTACATAATCATATCTTAACCCTTACCGTACCTGTACATAAACATATTGTGGCGATCACGGCCGTGGTCGCCGTGTCCGACACCGCAAAGGACCCTGGGAGGGTCGGCAAGCGGCACCACCTCCTAAATAGACGTGCGTGTGGGGTATATGCTGTGTGTTTTGAGTGTGTTAGTGTGTGTGTTAATAAAGGCAACTCTCGGGGTCGTGCAGTGTATGGGGCACGAGAGTTGCAATCTCCATTAAACCTGGGCTCCTGTCTGGTCATTCCCGTGCTGCTCGCCACAATATCTTCACCCTTACCTGTACATTAACATCTCTTAACCCTTACCTTACCTGTACATAAACATATCTTAACCCTTACCTCTACATTAACATCTCTT
>JAOPJO010000078.1:3306854-3325973 GCA_027123675.1 Molva macrophthalma | reverse complement strand
TAATTTCCGTTTAATCTTTACTTTACAAATTAAACATGGATAAAGGTATGTCTTTTTTATTTTAGGTCTACTCAAACAAAAATAACTGAATACTGAAATATAATTAAACGTATTAATAAACAGACATAAGATCTCTATCCATATCATAGGTAATTATCCATTAATGACATACATAATCAGGCTCCATGGCTAATTTTGATGATATGCTTTCCTTATTATTAATTTATCTTGTAATGAAAACAGTTAAGGTGACATTTCTATTTGAAATCTAAATTGTTTTCTGATTATTATCCATCCATCTGTTAAAACCATGAGAGAAGAAAATTATAAAAGATTGAACAAATGTGATTAATTCCTTTAATTCTTCATAAAAGTCACTGAGCCAACTCACCTGAGCCTGAAAACATGTTAATTATATTTAGAAAAGCAGATTGTATCTTTTTGAAGCAGTTTCCAGGACTAATGGTATGAAAACAAAACTTTACTAATCGTATTGTCTCACCATGAATGATTTCCTTCACAGTTGTATGATGAAGATTAACAACCATGTTGACAGAGCCATGTTTGAATATTTTATTTTTTATTTTAGGAAAATATTCTTACTAAGTGATGGGTTTCAGCTTTAGTTAATTTGGAATGAGAGCACTATGAGAGATTTGTTGGATTAGTTATTTGCTGCTACAGTTTATAGACAGATTCCAGATGTGAAATACATAACAAAGTATAGGTCTACTGTATAGGGAAAGGCAAATGTTGAAGATGTTGAGTATGCCTTTTTATGTAAAAATGTGCTGGATTGTAGAGGATTTACAGTGAATTTGTTACGGGCTCATTGTAGTGCTGGGTTTGGTAACGTTACCTAACACTTGGACACCGCTGTGCAAGGGCTATGTTGAAACACGGTGATAAATGGAGCTGTGTTGATATTTGTCATCTCATGGTGCACTGGTGTTCTAGCTCTTGTGTTGAATTCAGAAGGCACTTTGTTGAAACGTTCTATTAGTATGAGTAACTATTACGCCTACTATTATGAAATCACTTGACTATGAAGAGAAAAATGCTTTCTGATGAAAATGTGTTCATACTGCTACTCTGCACTCCACTTATTTGACCAATAACTTTAACTTGGCCGTGCAGCAATTATGTTGTGGTTCCAAAATGAACACCTGCCACCAGCCAATAGTGAATAAATTCAATAATTTGACAGGTTCCAAAATACAGGGTTACATATCAAAACAATTGCTTTCAGCTGTATATTTAGGTATGTAGTATTCCCACCCAGGAAATCCTGGCCCAACCTGTAAGCCAATGACAGCATCTGCTAAATTACTAAATATAAACGTTTTCAAAATATAGTTAATCTGTTCTTTACCTTGCAAGTTTCAAGAGACCACAAGTTACCCATGACCTTATTCAAATTCATAAACCGAATGCTCTTTGCCAACATTACTTCCTGTTAACTAATCATCTGTTGTTTGTCCCTCTGTGCTCTCCATCCCCCCCTGCAGGCCCAGCCATGCGGCGTCGCTGGCTAGTGATGCAGCTGCTGATGCAGGTGTGGCTGACGGCGACCCCCTCCAACAGTGAGCGGCCGTGCCCCAAGAGCTGCCGCTGCGACGGGAAGATTGTCTACTGCGAGTCCAGCGCCTTCCGCGACGTCCCCAAGAACCTCTCAGGAGGCTGCCAGGGCCTCTCGCTGCGGTACAACAGCCTGGCCAGTCTCAGGGCAGGCCAGTTCGTGGGACTCAACCAGCTCATCTGGCTCTACTTGGACCATAATTACATCGCCACCGTGGACGGAATGGCCTTTCAAGGGGTCCGGAGACTAAAGGAGCTGATTCTGAGCTCTAACAAGATCACCATGCTCCATAACACCACATTCCACCCCGTACCCAACCTGCGCAACTTGGACCTGTCGTACAACAAGCTGCAGGCTCTGCAGCCGGGCCAGTTCCAAGGCCTGCGCAAACTTCTGAGCCTCCACGTGCGCTCCAACTCGCTGAAGAGCATCCCCATGCGTCTGTTCCAGGACTGTAGGAACCTGGAGTTCCTGGACCTGGGCTACAACCGCTTGCGCAGCATCACCCGCAACGCCTTCTCAGGCCTGGTCAAGCTCACCGAGTTGCACCTGGAGCACAATCAGTTCTCCAAGATCAACTTCTCCCACTTCCCCCGGCTCTACAACCTCCGAGCGCTCTATCTTCAGTGGAACCGAATCCGCTCCATGAACCAGGGGCTGACCTGGACCTGGGCCTCAGTTCAGAAGCTGGACCTGTCCGGAAATGACCTGACCGAGGTGGACGCCGTGGTGTACCAGTGCCTGCCCAACCTGCAGACCCTGAACCTGGACTCCAACAAGCTGACCAACGTCTCGCAGGAGGCGGTGGACGCCTGGATCTCCCTGAGCACCATCAGTCTTGCTGGGAACGTGTGGGACTGCGGCGCCGCCATCTGCCCCCTGGTGGGCTGGCTGAGGAAGTTCAGGGGAGCCAAAGAAACCACAATGATCTGCGCCTCGCCCAAACAAGCCCAGGGCGAGAAAGTGATGGACGCCATCGACGCCTTCGGAGTATGTCGCTCGAGCTTGGTCACGGTACCACTGGCGTCCAGCATCCCTCCGACCCCCTCCGGCTTCAATTTCCGGACAGAGCGGCTCCCTTACATTCCCGCCACGCCTACTAGCTCCCGGGACAGGGAACGTGAGAGCCCTGTGGGATTTGTGACATCTTCTGCTGTTACCCCTCCTGGAGGAGGAGGAGGAGGAGGAGGAGGAGGAGGAGGAGGAGGAGGAGGAGGAGGAGCGCCAGCACCACCGCCGCCGGAGCAGGACGTGGAGCCGGTGTCTTTCCACAAGATCGTGGCGGGGAGCGTGGCGCTCTTCCTGTCCGTGGCCATGATCCTGCTGGTGATCTACGTGTCCTGGAAGCGCTATCCCAGCAGCGTCAAGCAGCTGCAGGAGCACTCGGCCGCGGCCCGCAAGCGCCGCAAGAAAGCGAGGGAGACGGAGCGCACGCTGAGCTCCCCGTTGCAGGAGTACTATGTGGACTACAAGCCCACCAATTCGGAGGCCATGGATGTGCTGGTGAACGGGACGGGACCCTGCACCTACACCATCTCAGGCTCCAGAGAATGCGAGGTATGACCCCCACTACACCACCACCTTTACCAGGTTCACCGCAACCCCTCCTGCTATACAAAAACCACTGTATGTCCACAGAGAGGCAACAGAGGATTTAAAATGCTTCGATAGATGATTTGTGGCTTGATCTGGTTACAATTTGGCTATATTCCAGATTAAGAGATGGAATATATTTATGTCGGTGGATTGGTGAATATTATACACATTGGTGTATCTGCGGACTAACTGGAAGGGATTCTTTACGTTATTTCAGTCTCTTTCCTGTGCGATATGACTCAAATTCAAAGGGAATTGCATTGGTATATTGCGTTTAGCAATGCAAATGAATCTGATTACATTCCATGTGCTACACCAGCTCACTTGCGTATACCATGCTACTGACTGTTTCTGTGACGAGACCGGATTTGCCTTAATTGCATACTGCTTTTCTCTCACCATCGTTCTTGGCAAATCACACCAGCATTGTGCTTTGTGTGTTTGCTCTGTACCCCTATTCAGTTCCTGATGAGACATATTGTACCGTGAGAATCATTGAATGAAGGGCTGATTTATTCTTGACGCTGGGTGTGAATACTAATAGACAGAATAATAGAACAGAGAGGGGTTCTAGCCCAGCTGATGACTAGACAGTTAGTGGGAGATGCTCAGCAGATTTCTATCAATTTAATCTACTAGGCAGTTTATGGTATTTTTAGTGCTTTTTTACAATAACTTGTTAATCATTCAATTTATCTACAAATTCATACAATAGGTCAATTGATCAGTCACACACTCACATATGAAAAGAAAATAGGAAAGCATGAACACAGAATTCTTTTACATCACCCACATGAGTTCATACACATACACACACACACACACACACACACACACACACACACCACACAAATACACACACACACACACACAAAGGAGTGTGGCTCCTTTGAAAAGATGTGGACAAAGGAGGAAGTGAATTACTTCAAAAAGCATTTCCCGATGGCAAGTATGAATGCCATTTTCCTGCTTCTCCTTCTGGTTACAAAGCCCTACTTGTTCTTCTGCAGTATTCTGGGCCTGTCACTATATTCCAGGCCTTGAGGCTATTGTGATATTGCAATTTCTGTTACACAAAAAAAAAAACATGAACTTTATTATTGATAACGTAATAAGAAGACCAACCAGTAAGAAAGACATAAATTATATATTTATTAATGGTGAAAAAATCCAGAGAGAAGAGTACCTCTTTTCCCCCCCACTATAATAACATTATAAAATATTATACTGTAAATAGATAGATAGATTCCCAACATTCCTTGTGTTTCAGATTTAGATTGGCAGTTCATGAGGCTTCATGAGACACACACCTTCTTGAAAGATAGTAAAGCTCCATTATTTTCCACATTCCACATCCCGTTCCTCATGTACCTTCTGTCCCATGGCTGTAGAGCTCAATCTCCCAGAGAGAGAGAGATTGGGAGAGAGAGGTCATTTTAATCCTACGAGACTGCTCTCTCTAAGGAGATCACCCGATTCCTTTGATCAATTAAAGTGATGCAGTCCTCTGTCAGTGTGTTGTACTCTATTATCATCAGGATCGACCTGGTGTGTGCACACACACCAGTGTGCACGGTGTGGTGAACATCCACCTAAACTGAATTAATAAATTAACCTCCAAAAATCGTTATCTTGTCCTTGAGGCAATAAGGAAGAATATATTCATATTTATCTTTATATCTATCTAATCGCATACACCCACAAACTGCCCTACAACCCTTGGTTTGTATTTACGGTATTATCCATCCCAATTTGTGTTGGACAGCATTTCTCACAGATAAGGACCCTCATATTTAACTCATATTTGTTCTCCTAGTTCGTGTTAACTTCTGTTAGCCACCAATGTGCTTAGAGTGAAAACTGCCATACTGGAGTATTGCAGGACCTGTATTGTGTTTGGGTGTATTCTGTCTGGAGACTGCTGAGTCTGCAGGCGGGGGAAATAGGGATGACTCAAAATGGTGGACAGATCATACGTTTTGCTCGGATCTCTGCCCCAACACCCGTTCATATCTAAAATGGTGAAATACCCCCCTTTGGTGAGAGGGGCAAGGGGAAATTGATCAAATGGATGGTGCAGAAAATCAGTATGTATGCAATTGTTCAGAGGGTCACGAATAAATGAGCTTTGATCTATTTGTTTACAATCTGTTTTTCCATGTCTATTTATTTCCATTGGAAGCAATGATAGTTTACATTAAGGATACCTTGTGTCAGACGGTCATCGCATCACTTATGTTATTAGGACAGAACAGAAGTGGGATCTTTGTCGAGTTGCTATTTCCGATGTATCTCCGTGTTTGGCCCTGAGAGCAAATACCATTATACTTTACATACGGAGTCGTTCTCTGCCCTGGTCAATGTCAGGTTTTCAGTGCACTGCTCGCTTTTCCATTCTGTGAAAAAAAGTCCTTCTGGAAATGGTTTTATGCATTTGTTCATGCTCAGTTATGCATTAAGATATAATACGAAGGCTGTGCAGAGAACAGCGGCACTTGAGTCCACGCTGTTACGCTGTTAAATATCACAGGAAATGGGCTTGTCACAAGCATCCGCGCCTTTCCATTCACAACATCCAGCTGTTTAAAAAACGGAAATCGTCCGTCTCAGTGGAACCGGCGATGGCGATCCCTCCGAAAACCCAAATGCTTTTCCCCCCAGTGATGCCTCGCATCCGAAACATCCACACACACCATACCTTCCCGTTCATCACTTTAATGCATCGGGCAATGACAAGTCCAGCTGCAATGCAGTTCCCCCCCCCCCACCACCACCTCCACGTGGCCACATGGTCGTGTCAGACACAGAAAGCTGCTCATCGGGGCTATTAATAATTTATTTTGCATAACACGCTGGCCCTGGGGTTCTTCCTATTATGTTACAATCTGGTGTGCTCTGCCCCCGGGCGTTACCGGCAATTTGTCTCCAACACACGGACGCTGTCTCCTCCACTGATTTGTCTCCAGCACTATGAACGCTGTCTCCTCCGCTGCCCATGGTGGCTGCTCGGCAGGCTGCCTGTCTTATCGCTTCAGCCTATGGACCCAAACCGAGGTAGCGGTGCCTGGACGTTATCAGTGTGTGTAACACAACTTTCGATAGTACTACTTTTCCGATGTAATTCACCCCTCTTCTATTATGACATACTTTAAAGAGATTCACAGGAGTTGGGGATAGCTGAACCACCGAATACGGATAACACTTCTTCTATCATTGCGTGACTAAGTTATAACCTTACATAACTATGTATACATAACACTTCTCTTTTTCTTTAAACACTATGTATAAAACCAAACTCATCAATTGGGTGTATTATCAAATATATATTTGTACACCATTTCTTCTTAAACTTGCATTGATGACAACAGCACCTTTATGCTATTCCTTTTAAGTACACACAGCAAAATGGTGTGAATGATGTAACACTGCATATTGTAGTAATTCCTTGTAGTAGTTAAGTGAAGTAAACCATCAAGCGTTTATGGCGAACACATCTTTAGTAACTCTGTAGCATGCAGGTAACAGATATGTCCCTTGCGTAACGGATCTCTTATTTAAAGAGACATCGCCCATTTGTATCACCTGCTCCAACGGTATAGGGGATCTGCACAGGATGAGATACCAACACCGCCCGTCATTCCTCTTTCGACCCCACCCCCCCACCAAATCCCTCTCACCTTCTACTACGCCTTCCGAGTGCTTAATCCCAGTGGCTCGATGTAATCGCTATGGAGAAGCGGGGGTCTCAATTGAGCCTTGAGCTCCTATGGGATCCCTCAGTTCCCCCATGCTGGTAGACATTGGTCAGTGCACACACTCCAGCTGTGTTACCTTAAACACCAGCTGTGCAGCCCACCATAAGTACAGCTCTGGATGTATAAACACAGGATCATACATTCTCAGGGTTTTCTAATACTAATGTTTATACCAGGAGTAAAATAATCCCGCCTGCCAGGCCTTTATTGTAGCGACAGTGAAATATGACCAGAATATTTGTCTTCTCTCTGGGTTGCTTCAAACAGTCGATTTCGAATAGACGGCAGTATATTAATGGGTCACAGAAAACGATCCCTCTCATCTGATCTGCGAAGGAGAACAGAAGCCAAAGAAAAAAAAAACATTAAAAACACCTGGTTTCTTGCAAGTAACTTTTACATAAAAATCAATGTGTGAAAAATGCAATTTCTCATAGAAAACTAGGACTAACCTTCAACATGGCCTACCCAGAATTCATCACTTTTTTTTTTTTTTTTTTCCCCTCTTCAATTTCAAATTCACACCACAGCGCCGTGGTCCCCGGGGGTTTGGTATCCTCATGCTATGCTTACATGGACCTTCTTGTCGGGCTGGGACCCCGCGCCACTCGTCTGCAATCCAACACAGCACTGAGGGTTCTCAACGGGTGGGTTGCGAACCCAAAGTGGGTCGCAGCACAGGTCAACTCTGACGGGACGCTTGAGACCACTTCATCTCGTTTCCTTTTTAAGTGCACCGAGATTTTCCGATGCTGCGGTTTTTATTTTAAAACACTATTCCCTACTGTGGTGTGAGAGTGGCTGTCGGACCCATGATGATAATGTCCACAAGGTGAAACCATTACACAGTTGCTTCTTTAACCAGTTTAAATCATGGCAATTCCCATTTGATTTTCACAGCAGCTAGATAGTTAGTTGTGTCCAAGACAAGTATGATGTGAAAATATAGTATCAAGCCAACATTTATCAACAAAATAGGATTACTCTAAATATACCACAATATATTTCTCTCTATATTTTCAGCCAACAATCATTTTGATTTTAGCTCCAGTAAGCCATGTTTTGCACAGATACAATCTTGTGGTTTGACCGTTCACATACGTGACATATAGCCCTACATATGTATGTGACTCACATCTGGGATGAGTGTGAACATATCTTATCCGTGAAAGGTGCTGCATTCATTCATTCATATGTTCATTCATCCATTCATCACAACACAAGAGCTCTGACCCGACAGTTTACAAAGCAGTATGCGTGGCCAGAGATCAGACATGGATCTGATCAGAGAACATGTATGAAAGGTTCTCGAATCATTGCATGTGATGTGTGCTGAATAAACTGACGAGTTCAAAGCAGACTTCAGATCTGCTTCAGATGTAGCCAAAAAAAAAAAAGAAAAAGGTTTTGACTTCATTGTTAAAAGGAGAAAAAAACATCAGTTTTTATCCATTTTTGTGTCATTAATGAGCAGGTAGGGGTCAGGCACGAGCTCAGGGATGCCCACAGATAGACTGCAAACAATGGGGGATGGAACCTAGAAACTTTGGACTAGGAGTCAAACACCCTAACCCTTACTAGACTATTTTGTGCTTCTAGGGCTTCTAAAACTTGCTCAACTGAGGAGCACTGTCCCTATACCAATATGTTCTGCATTCGTCTGCACAGCCTCTCCATCCTACTGCCTCACAGTTATATCTGTCCTCTCATCTTCCGCTGACCTTCTCAGACCTGTTCCCACCAGAACTGCCTATCTGTCCTCATCTGACACCCTGAATAAAACCCTGCAGATTGAGTTAAGGGCTGTAGACCGGGGGAAGGTATCTCAGATCTGTCCCTTACCTACGGAAATTATTTATGTGTCGTGACCTCACCTGCACAGGCCTGTGAATGCTTACTGACTTTCTCTTTCATAGCTTTTCTTTTTTTGATCCAAACCACCATAACGCTAGATGGACACCAATTTCACACTGCCTCTTCATTTTTTTTGATCTTCTTTTCTTTTTACAATAAATTTGGTTCATTGTCTTCTTGACCAAGCGTGAAGATGGCTTTCTTAGACTCATTCCTAAGACTAATTTCTGCCCGCATGGCTGCCACATGCCCTTTCGTTCCAAGCCTCCCATTTATTCTCTATATATTCCCCCTGACCTTTTCCAGACCACAATCATCACCCCGGCTCTCGCTGGGGGCCCGCCAATTGTCATCTAACCTCGAACTGAAAGTCACCGGTGATTGCCAAACAATGTCATGTCATACACAACATAGTGTTTCAAATACAAGGATAAATAACAACTCAATTGTTATGCAAACTAGCAAACCATTTTTTTTACTGTTAGCCAGCTAACAAGCTATCTAATTTACTATCTAAGTAGCTTACTAACTAAGTAGCTATCTAACTAACTATCCAACTAAATAATTAACACTCTACCTAAATAACTATACTAATACTATCTAGCTATCTAACTAACTTACTTATTAAAAAGTTAACTAACTTGCGAAATCAATATTTATAAATACAGCGTTCAAACCATTTATCTTGTTCTACACGTCGAAGCGACGTGATCGATATCTCTGAGTTAAGCACAGTGAGGAGAGTGTAGTCTTTTGTGAATGCTGTGGCTGATGTCAGTGGCTCTCTCCAAACTAATAGAGATGTCTCTTATTTCTCCTCATTCCCTTGGCCCCCGTCTCCGTCTCTGAGTACCAGATGTTCCCATTCACACTCTCTCCGAGAGATTGAGAGTTTGTCCACTTAAAATATACCTCTCTATTAGCTAGCCAACACAGACCCTTCATAACCGCACGGTTTGTGAGGCGCTGACGGTTCCAAGAAAAGGTTTTTCTCCCCTGTTAATGCATAGCTTGCTTAACCTTTGCGGGTGTTGTAGCCTACCTCTGCTCAATTAGGCCCTTCATTACTGAGCACACTGTGTGCTCTGGCGACAATCTCCCATGTCTGGACAAACGCTTACTCCACACAACACCATTTGGGAATTGGGGACATTTTTCCTGGCGGAGTGTTTCAGATAATGGCCTGTGCATTTGGCAACCGTTTTAAGGTCTAAGCTCCATCCCAATATTTTTGTTTCTAAACATTTTCAGCATGGATACTCAACACAGTAGCTCTGTGGTACATCTATAATCTGTTCTGAGGTGAGTGTTCCTTCTTTCTTTCTTCCTTTATTAATTCTTTCTTCATTTCTTGTTATTTTATTTCTTTTTTATCATTCATTCTCTTCCTCTGATGTGAAAGGATAATTATTTTGAGACACCCATAACTTCACCTTGTTCTGTTGAGCATTCCACCATTTCAGTTTCATCTTTGTTCTCTCGTATTCATTCATCTTAGTCATCTTCACTGCATCTTAGGATCATTTTGACTGCTTTCACTTTCACTCAAACTCTGTCTCATCGTTTATAGTTTGATGTAGAAAAGGGAAGGCAGACATTTCTACTGTTGCGTTCAGTTTCACTATAAATGATCAAACTAGAACAGTACAATACAAGGAATGACACTGCTCTTTTTAAAATCTGGCTTTTAAATTGGACTACAACCAATGCAGCAAACATTGCAGCAATAGACTATTAAAATAAAATCACAACGTTGAGAAGCATTGTTCTCAACAGTTATTCATAATCCTCTGTTTCACTTGTAAAGATGTGTTGCACTGTTCCAGGGAAGGGTGCGTATTCATCGCTGAGTCATAGGCAGTCATACATTAGTGAACATCAGGCAGATGTTCACGAGGCAATCTCACAGAAATAATGCCATGCACCATGTTAACTTCTGAGTGCTATGCGATTAAAGTCCCTAAGGAGCAGTGGTATCGCCATCTCTTCCTCTCTACATATCTTCCTCTCTTCCTCTGTTGCGTTCTCTCTCTCTCTCTCGATGTTCCCTCTCTCTCCAGTTCAGATCAGGGTATCAGGGTTACATTGTTAATTGTTCGAAGAAGAGACAGCACACACACACAATCACCAGGAGGCTTGCCCAAGGGCACGACGGCATTCTGTGAAACTTCTCAACGCTTGCGTCTTCGATGGGCAATTAAGCACGCCAGGGGAAATGCAAGGGTTAAAACATGCAGAGGATGTGAGAAAGAGAGAGAGAGAGAGAGAATATGTCTCTCATCCTGCTAATCCTGGCCCTTACACAAAGAAGTTCCATGCTGTTGGTTTTTATACTTGCCGTTTGATCCATGGCTAATGATGGTGTTAGATCACCCGTACGGCAGTCACATTACCTGGGAAGGAAGGAAGCAAGATACTTCTACTCTCCAGTCGTCTCCTTTCCCCCTCTTTCCAATCTTCTCGAGTTCTCAAGTTCGCTTTTTTTAATGACGCAGGCATGACGGAGGACAGGAAGTGTTATCATTCAGAGTACACACCAGCCTTCTTCTGTCCTTCCTGTCCTCTCCATCTTCTTGGATCTGTGTTCCTCATCTCAAGACCTCTTAGAATTGACATCCAATAAACTCTATCAACCCACACGCTCTTTCTCTCTCTCCCTCTCTGTGTCTGTCTCTCTCTCTCTCTTCTTCCATTGGTTAGGTGGCAGCCATGGTGCCTGCCACCACTCTCCTTATTCCTTCCAAACATGTTGTTTGATGATACGCTCGCATTTCACAGATGCTTCTGGTGGTTTTTTAAAAAAAAATGTATATTTCTTTCTTTGTGTTCCAATGATGCCAGAGGCTTTAGCCACTTTATGTTCCATTAAATCCATTGTATGTTTTGTGGTTTTCTCCAAATCCAATATGGATACCTTCCTTGTGACAGATGGACAAATGTTTAACACATGGTGGGCTAATTGAATTATCATGATTATCGTGTGTGTGTGTGTGTGTGTGTGTGTGTGTGTGTGTGTGCGTGTGTGTGTCTGTAAATCCACGATAGAAGCGATACAGGGCACATATCTTTGTTCTGTCGCCATGCCGTTTAATTGATTGCCTTTGCAGCCAAAACTTAATTCTCCTGCATGTATTATGAAACACACAATAGACGTGCCACAGTGAACATCAAATGTTTATTCATGTGTTGTGTGTCGGCAAAAAGACCGGTCTGGAGTCCTGCTATATCAGGTGTCCTGTCATAACATCTTTACAAGAATGGTGAGCAATGAGATAAGATGCACTCTATTATTCCCAGGTCGGAAATTTGGGTTTCAACTCACAGCATAATTGAGTAGGTATTAACAATTAAAGAGGGATTACATTACAAATATATCTATGTTCACAATATGAGTTTATTTAGTGCAATATGTAAATATTCATCTTCTAATAAAGATTGAAACTCTGATCTGGTGTCTTTCCCTCCAACCAACCGATGATGATTTTAGCTTTTTTCCTCTGAGTTTGTCACGCTCTCCCGACTTTATCATCGCTTGGAACATTATTTTACATTACATTACAGCATTACAATACTCTTGTTTCCAATGTTTCCAGTCGGCGGGTTACATGGCCCATATGGGAAGCCCGCCCAAACCAGCCCCATTTGGTCCATCAAAAGCAAACAAAGGGAAATCAATTCACCATGAGGCCATCGAGCAGGTATGTGGAGCGATGAAAATGTTCTAACAGCGCGCGGGGGGGCGGTAAGAACAGTACAGCGGAGTGAGGATACGAGGAACCAGGGCTGGTTGTAACCACCGTCAAAGGCTTCCACACCACAGAAGAATTAAAGGAAAATTCTACTTCGTCGAGGAATAGCAACATAGCACAATATTCCACCTTGCCCACAGTGACAGAGTTAAAAAAAAGCTAAATCCAAAAGCAAAGTCATTCCATGAACGTACTACCGTAGTGCATAGTAGTCCCGTAGCATTACAGATGCAGTTATCTTGATTCTAACATTGGAAACATCATGCTCCGACCCGTGCACAGGAAGTTATGGCTACCGACAGCGGGCGGCAACGATAGCCGTCTCGCTGTCTCAGGGTTCCAGAAGTGTACCGAGACAGACAGGCAGGGAAGAGGTTGAAGGAAAGGTTGTTTGCCAAAGTGAAGCAGGCAGGGAGAGACAGGTACGCTGGCGAACTAAGAGGGGCAAGAGGCATGGACGACCCGGGACGGAGTGGGCTGACAACGCATATTTAAAGAGGTTTAAAGAGGGTCTGACGAAGAAGGCAGGCGTTCACAGCTGACAGCTAAGATTGGCAGAAAATGTTCTGCACCGACGCCGGCACGATGACGGCTGTCCATCCGCAGGATCAGCGCCGGCGGTGTTGGAGGCGTAGGGCGTTTTTGATCCATGATCAGAAAGTCAATAGTGGTGGTGGTGAATAAGTCCAACAGATTGGTGTGTTTTTGGAGCGAGTGTTAAGGTCATCGAGAGGAGAACCAGCGTCGTCAACGGCGAGTTAAAAGGGCAGATCCGATCCAAATGATGTCAAGGCTTTATGGTTTATGATAATTTGCGCTGAAATGTGATAACACTTTCGGAATTATAAATACGATACCGTTAATAACATGGATATACTGTACAGTATATCTTGTTTTGATTGGTTGCCATGGTAGCAGGGGTTAGTGGTGTGTGTTACAAAGGGGAGGGAGGAGGAGAGGTCAGCTCTCTTCTTGGGAATAACGTTTTGCCTTGTCCTGTGACCTGACGTTGATGCTGTTGATTTTGAGTAAGAAATATGTTGAGTTTGCGGTCGTGAAACCACAATGAAATGAAGTGGGTGGGTTTTCTCTGTGCTAAATATTGAATGCCCTGGTTGTGTTTTTAAAACCAATTCCCTGTTTCACAATAGATTAAAAAACACACACAGAAAGTGATCTGGGGTTGATACCCAATGTCTGCAGTATTGGCATCCCTGAGGAAAATGCCATAACCCCTCAATTCATGTTGCTCAATTCTGCTACATTACTAAATACTGAATTGTAGTATTAATGTGCACAACCTGGACATACGTGCCACATGCAAAAGCTAATACTATGTTATGCACGAGTTTTGTTCCCTCTGTTTGATTGCATTAAAAGAAAACAAAGAGAGTTCCCTTCTAAACCTTCTCTGGCTTCAGAAGGGAACTGAAATGCACCAGCCTCTTTAACAGAACGCGGCCATTTATGTGCACTTTAATTACGTGAAAAATAAGATTAGTGCACAATGGGGCGGGCCTTTAGAGTGTGTGTGTGTGTGTGTGTGTGTGTGTGTGTGTGTGTAGGTGTGTTTGTATGTGTGTGTGTGTGTGTGTGTGTGTGTATGTCATTTGTGTAATTATTTTTGACAAACCCAGTAACTATTACAAGGGAAATATGTTTTTATGAATTTTTAATCAGACCGATGATGGCTTGTTATTCTGTTGAATTGAATTGATAGTATATTAGCTGCTATTTCTGTTTATGATTACTTGAACGACATCAAATAACTTGGTTAATACATGCATTTTTCGGTTGCATGTACTCTAGTACTGCAATGTCTTTACTCATTCATAAATGCATTTTAGATTTTCCTAACATCTAATATGCCTAAGACCCGTCTCAGGCGTATTAAGATACTGCATGTTCATACTGGTCGGGTTTCTGTGAGACAGTTAAATGCTTGTATAGTCCTGTAACTTAGAAGTACGACGCACATATTACAAACTCTCACTTAATTTCTGTCACTTCTACACACGCTAAGTCCCACTGGTCCCTGATTCTTAATATTAAACCCTCTGGGCCTGAACTCAAAGTGAACTCAAACTTATTTAGAGTCTAGTCTCAGGTGAAAAACGGTCTTCGCACCCAGTTCAGTTGTGTAGTAAGTAATAGTTGTGAAATATTAATGAAGAAAATACATTTTGTTGTAGCAGCGTAGTTGCCTGGAGGAGAGAAGAGTAGTGTTTTTGTTGTAATTCTGTGCATAACCATGGTTATGCATGCATTATTGATTGTAGATTTAGAGGGCTAACCAAAAACACAGCAACTCCGCTATTTATTAAATCAAATGTGAATAAAGAAAATATAGTAAACGCAAAAATACATTTGCAGCTTTGCTTTCTTCTCATGAATTACTAGGATGATTTGGAATCTGAAAATATGGGAAACATTTTACACACAATCATCTTTAAAAGGTTCAGTGATTTTAGCTACTGTTAATATTCAGTTCCAATTACCATAATATCCCAATTAATATTTAAGACAAAAAAACTCTGAGCCCAGAATTAGCCTAATTTGAATAGAACAGTTTGATTTCCCAGCCTGTGCACCTGACTAGAGGGCTGCCAGTACAAATTATTTTATTAGCTTCTCTGAATCCATCAAGACCATCATTATGAGGCTTAGTATAGCGCAGTGTCCATGGTGTTCGACTCTCAGCCAAAAGGTTCTTGTATCGATCTCCAATATCTGAAGCCTAACATATAGGCATCCTTGACCAAGAAGCCCTCACTGCTGGCTGCTCCTTAATGACATTTATTGGAACGCTATACATCGCTTCAGATAATAACATCTGCCAAATAACTAAATAGCAGGAAACACTAAACAGCAAGGTAATATACACAACCTGAATCGGATGTGTCTGTGTGTGTAAAACCTCAATCACAGACACAAACACATCGTGTTCATTAGCATTCCAGACATGTCTGGGGTGACTCAAGGTCTGTTCGCTTTTAAAACATGTCAGCAAATGTGTGCGTCCACTCCCCACACGTTAGCTACATGTTAGCTAGTTATGTGGGCTCCCTTCATGCATGGACGCGCAGGCTCTTCCTACATGCTCTGTGTGTGCTGTGGTTCTCTCCTCTGCAACGGCAAGCACACATTAATTTGAGTTCATTACCTGCCTGCTTCCTCCTGTTAGCATTGCCGCTGTTATTGCAAAGCCGCATCAACCCCAGCGCCTGCACGCTTCCCCTGCCTGCCTGTCTGGCATTTTGACTGGCTGACGGGCTTTCTGCCTGACTGGCTGGGTGACTGTCTGGCTGACTGGCTGGCTGGCTGGGTGACTGTCTGTCTTGCAGACTGACTGACCGACTGCCTGGCTGGCTGGGTGACTATCTGGCTGACTGGGTGACTGTCTAGCTGACTGACTGACTCTCTACCTGACTGGGTGGCTTGGTGACTGACCGACTGCCTGGCTGGCTGGGTGACTATCTGGCAGGCTGGTTGACTGTCTGGCTGACTCTCTGCCTGACTGGCTGGCTGGCTTGGTGACTGACTGACTGACTGGCTGGCTGACTGACTGACTGGCTGTCTCCCCACTGCAGTGGAACGTACAGAGTGGTTGATTGATGACTTGTGTTTCCCGTGGCTGCAGGTTTTTAGTATTCTCCCGCTCTGCCTCTTGCGCACGCAGCGCGGGCCTTCCTCAAAGCAGACACACCGGAGACCTTTAAACACTTGTTAGCGGGGAGCATACTGATCGCTTCCCCAACTTATGTATTTTCGTCAAGATTGTTTCTGTGTGTGTGTGTGCGTCACAAGTAGCGCTTGATTAAAAAACAGAATTGAAAAAACCAAAAGGGGATACAGGTGAACATGTCTTTTTCCGGAAAGGTTTTCTTCCCAAGCTGCTCCTGGCCCTTATGATGACACAACACTAAGCAGTCCCCTGCCATAAATGTCACAGATCTGAAGGCCATCTTTCACTGTGAAATACAACGGTCCCCTTTCATCGATTGGATTAGCAAGGTAATAAAAGGCCGGTATTGACAAACCCGACAGTGGCTACGTTAGGGATGGATTGTGTGGCGAAGGCTGTGGGGACACTTAGGGACCTGGACCTTTCATTTTCGCATTGACCGTGTCTTGAGATGTGAATAGGATCACAGATAACGATGATCATAAAATGAATGATAGGCCAAACTAAAACCGCCATGCAGCGTTTTCCTTTCAGTTATAGATCACGGCACGTGTTACTTGACATTTAAAAATCCTCTGGAAAGCCACAATGACCACAAATGTGAAATGTCGTGGTTTATTCGAAGTGATCGCAATCTTAATTAGTACAGATTACGCATATAGGGATTCACATATTGTTTTCTTTTACTGGATAAAGGGAGGGAAACTGAGATATAAACACTTTGGTTGTAATAGTTCAAGCCATATTGTCTGAAATTGCAGAATATACAATTTTCAACTTACATCATCTATACAATAGTGTGAATTCTTCACTATTTCAAAAATAATCTTGACCAACCATTTTTATGTGCTCATTTAAGAGAGCTAGGTGACTTGCTCCACAATCAACAAAACATAATTTCTGCATTAAAGTTTCAAGATTAAAGAATGTAGAAAACGTGAACAATTACAAGATGTTTTTTCTCAAACAAAGGAAGGGGTCTGTATTCTATCTGCGTCTCCCATCACTGTAGCAAATTAAAAGGACACAAACTGCCCTTCAATTAGTTTGGAGCTCCTGAATCTGAAACCCATTTGCTGTTAGATTTCATCCATCCATCAAGGTGGCAGCCGATGAGTTTTAGATTTAATGCTAACTACACCAACCTTAAGATTAAAATGAAAAATGTAAAACGAACTCACCCACATTTTGCAACATTTTAAAATAATACCTACCATAATAATGTTGGCAGTTGGCAGTTACAATATTCATACAAATGTTATTGCTCCCATATTTTATATATTCATGTATTCCTTATGTATGAGACAGGATCAGCTAGTGTGAGGGTGTTTCACTCCCAACCGAAAGGTTCTGGGTTCGATCCCTGACATGAGCAGTCAACGTGTAGGCATCCTTGAGCAAGCTGCCCTTACCTGCTCCTTAACGATGTATATCTTAAAAAAATGCACAATTCACTGTCTGGTAAATGTAGTATAATATGTAGCATAGCATAGCTGTTTTTCCAACCTACGTTATATTTAATCAATCTCCCCATATATTTGTGTTAATCAATATCATGAGACTATTCCCATATCATGAAAACAATCACCGCGCACAGGGCAGCAGTGTACCCGGACTCACCGGGTTCCACTGAACTCCAACATCGATGGTTCACCGTGGATGATTAAAGTGGATTCATCTGGGATTAATCACGACAGTGGGGTGCAACCTGAAGTGTGATTAATCGGCAGGTGTTAATCTGGTTATCCATTCGGCCGTGAATTAGATTAGATGATCGAGATGGTCAGTGGGGCGTAAGGTACGTTTGTCGGAGGCCCGGACACATTCGATCATTACTTAAACAAGCTGTTAATCTGCTGGAAAATCCCTTTGGGCTAGGGTTAGGGTTAGGGTTTTCTGGGTGAAAGGTGCAAACTACATAGTTTATGGTTATTACTATTCTAACTAAAAGTGATAGTTTGCGCACTTCTTTACATTTGTCTTGTGTGTATTTGTGTGTGTGTGTGTGTGTGTGTGTGTGCGTGTGCATAGTACTCGTCATGCATTTAAATCCGTCAACCAGTCAGTCCAACTTTATCAGCACTTATTTTAGACTCATCATTTCACTCATTTCCCATGACAGCTGGGAAAAAACGAGAGAAACGTGTCGAACTCATCCACATTCTGCGAACGGAGGCTGTGATCTGCAAGACGAGGAAATAAAAGACGAGAGAGAGAGGCGGGAAAGAAAAGAGTCGGAGCGAAGAATGGAAAATTACCAGCTAGTCTAGAGCGACAGCCGCAGTGAGGAGCTGAGAGTGAGGGATGCAGGGGGAGGGGATGGAGGAAGGTGGCAGGAAGATGGAGGGTTGGTGGAGGAAGTGGAGGAGGATTCGAGGACAGGGAGAGTTGTCGGTAGTAGCGCGGGGGTGTACAGGCTTGCTGTGGACATCTTTTATTTCTCCCTCTGCCCATCTATCTCTGCCCTCTCTCCCTCTACCCATCCGTCGCTTCTCTCTTTCTATCTATCTCTTTTCCTCTTTGCATTTCTCTCTCTCCAGCCCACTCTTTGTTCCACATCTCTCTTTCCATTTCTCCTGTCTCTCACTCCCTCTCTATCGCCGTTTATCTGCCTCTCTCCCTCTCTCTCTCTCTCTCTCTCTCTCTCTCTCTCTCTCTCTCTCTCTCTGACCTGAGAGGCATGGTCTGTTTGATTTAGTGCCAATCACAGTTTTTTAATGTCGGCGCACTGCATCATAATTTATTAGGATTATCATAAACTGGTGCCTGGGAGCCTCAGCAAGGACACTAGGGCCTCCCCTCTGGAGAAGGAACGGCTGGCCCCGTCCGGTGGTGTCCATCACCTCCGAAATGGTGCGTGCGGGGGGGGGGGGGGGGGGGGGGGGGGGGGGGGGGGGGGGG
>JAOPJO010000078.1:3225517-3240631 GCA_027123675.1 Molva macrophthalma | reverse complement strand
TTTTGGGGGCCCTCCCCACCCCCGCCCCCCCCCACCGACCGCCGTCTGCGGGTCCCCCCCCCCCCCGCCGCCTCAACCCCCGGCGGCGGGGGGGGGGGGGGGGGGGGGGGGCAAATCGACACATGATCCGGAAAATATGACACATAAGACCATTACCGTAGTTTCAGATTGTGTCTTTGTCATTGCTCACAATAACCTTTCAGAGTACCTGCTCAAAGTGATTCATAATGATGCTCAGCTAATGCTGAGTCATCACGAGTCAGAATGAGAGTGCCGTCCATGTGGTTCTCTAGCTGAGAGTTTTCTAGAGGTAACGTAAGGTTACAGATACCTGGGTAGTATGAATGGGTGTACGGTTGGAGATATATTGTGCAGTTGTCTCGTCGACTCTCATCGAAAGCACCCCCTCCTTCTCCCCTCCCTGATTTCTGCTACTGATCCACATCAATATTTAATTAAAATGAGTATATTTCTTAAAAAAATCATGAAACAAAAAGAAAACATCAATGATTACTTTGTACTTTTATTTTTGCTATTACTCTGAATGTGGAGGCTAACGCTTAAATCCATTCATCTGCATGTCAAACCAAAGATAGTTTAATTTCCTTTCTTTCAATGCATATTACAGATTATTGTACATTACTTAGAATGACAGTTGGAACAAAGTTGATATCAGAAACTACACATCACACAGCACAGCCAAAACCTCTTGTCGTCTAGGAATGGACAGGACTTGGCTCTTCTGATAAGCCAAGTTGTCATGCAGTGGATATGAGATAAGGCTGTGGAACAAGAAAGTTTAAACCCACCCTATTTGTGATGAAAGTTCATCGTACAATGTTCACCCGCCACCTGTGATCACGGTGATGTTTTCTACAAAAGAGAACAAAAAAATAGATCCTTAGAGTATAAATTAATTCAGAGTGACAGACCTTTTTACAACATCCCATCCCAGTTGAATGATTGATGAGGACTTACACAGAATCAAAGGGAATCTATTGTGGACTAGCTGATAGCAGAGCATCTGTGTATATAACTTGAGAAAAAACAAAGACCCTTCTCCACTCAAATCAAAATCTCTCACTGCCCAAGAAAACCGGACAAAATAATTCCATCAACGCTTCAAGTCAAAACCGAGCTGGACAGCACAGAGATAATCCCTCCTATTGTTCTTCTTCTTTGGCAAGAAACATCACCTCCAACATGCTCCTTCCCATCCCACACAGAGGAGAACGATTCCTGCTAGGGGAACATGTTCTTCTGTCACTTTTGGACTTCTCTCGGACCTGCGTACTATGAACCACAAACTTAAATGCGGACCATGCCGGGTGTCTCAAATGCAAACCTCCATATCCTCTTCGCCATAGGGGACCAGGGGTGCAAGGACTTGATTTGCACTCCAAGCTAAGTCATCATTGGTGGTCATCTTTAAAACACCGGGCATGCCCTGAGACTACGGTCATGCCCTTGGACTACGGTCATGCCCTGAGAATAAGGAATGCCCTTGGACTACGGTCATGCCCTTGGACTACGGTCATGCCCTGAGAATACACCCACGACTTACAGAGAATTATAGCCGTGATGCCGATGACCACTGGCGTTTCTGGCTGTACACATAAACTCACTCATTATGGTTATTTTTCTACAACGACGCTTGTCGTATTCCCCGGGGCCATGGTTACCTGCCACAAAGATCAGATGGCGCTAATGATGGGCTGCGTTGTGAAGAATAGACAGTGAGAAGGTCCCTTTTTAAAGGGGAATGACATTCACGGCAAAAGACGAGGATGAAAATGATCTTGGAGTATATGTTTTGTTTTGATTTTTTACAGTTTGGAATGAACAGAGACTAAAAATACAGAGTTTTGGAGATGTTTAAAGATGATGTCAAGAAATTCTACAAGGACATATTCCCAATAGAACTTATTTATCTGTGTGTAAATAGAATTTAAAAAAAAAAGTAAAAAGGGGAAAGAATTATTGTTCTTCACTTCCTCTGGAACACAAAGAGCCTGTGAGCTAACGAGGAGCCTTATCAGCGACAGAGTGGACTTCTGTGACAAAGGTGACTCCAAGGAGTAGAGCTCTGCTACAGTGTTGACGTAGAGGAATGGAAATGGGTTGTGGAGATAACTTGAAAGAAAGGAAATGTGTAACAGGGAGGACTTGGATGAGGTGATCTTTGTTACGGAGATGACTTAGATGACGGGATATCTGTAACAAAAGTCTCTAGACATGTCGGAGATGATTTGACAGAAGGGAGATGTGTTAGAGAGGTGACTCAGATAAGGGGATGTCCATAACAGAGCTGACTTGAAAGCGTGGAAATGTGTGACGAATATGACTAGGAAAGAGTGAAGCTCTGTTACCAAACTGACATGGATGAGTGGAAATGTGTAACGGAGATGACTCTGCAAAGTGTTACCTGCTCGGCAAAGCTTGCCCCTTATTTCAACGATACATATTTTTTTATCTGCTCCTGCCATTATTCCTCCATTTCAGCATCAAACAAAACTTCAGTTATTCCATTTATTTATCTGTTTTATTTTTGCAAGCTAATACTTTTTTTCTGAATTAAACTCGGAAGGGAAGATTGGAAGCAGAGGGAGGCATGGTCCTGTACTGAAGTGTCAGAGCTTATTGGGCAACATATTTCCACTTCTTACTTCTGAGCTGTCTTCAATCAGCTTCAATCAGCTTCAACAATCTGGCAGGAAGTGGTCTGGCGATGAGTTTCGTCCCTCTCGGGTCCTATTGTGTAAGAGTCAAAACACTTTTCAGCCACCAAGTTCAAGTTCTACCCCTGGAAAAAATGGTTTGCTTGTCTTTAGAGTTACTGTCTAAAAAGTATTTTATTTTTCTTACGATGTTTCAATGTGCCATACATGTTTTTTTAAGTTGTATAATATTCACAATAGACCAGCTCTGGAAATATATGACCCCCCCTCCTAAAAAGGATTTAGTCTCATTTGTGTACAGGAGGATGTGTTTAGTTATAAAAAGCAGTTGGTGCACTCGGTACAATGGCTTCAATGGTATAGGTGGAGTTGACTTTGTACTAACAGCTGTTCCTATGTGGTCAAAATGGGGGGCGGTCCGGGTTTATACCCCCTGTATTGTCTTGACTTGCTCTGTATCCCTCCCTAGCCATCTCCCAGAACCCTGGCCTGAATTTTGACATCCCCGACATCCCCTGTTAAATGATGTTACAACTCTGTCCGCATGCAATGCCTTTTTTGGAGACTATATGCCCAGTTAGAAAGGACCCACTGAACCCCCAGACAAACCGTATAGACGTGTTTTATTTTGTATTCTTAAGTTCTTTGTTGTTTAAAATGCCCTATAACTAGTAGCACATGTTATGTGGATAACCTCAGTGGGTTTTCAAAGAGGTTCACTGACCATCGTTTTCCCATTCCTCGCCTAAAGTAACTCTCTGTAGCCTCCGAAAGTCTCTCAGAGCAGACTGCAAAGAGGCGTTGGTGGTGCGTGCTTTCTCCCCAGACAGCTTTTGAGTTATTCTCTCCTTCTCATGCTAACCCCCCCCCCCCCCCCAAATAACAACCAAAACCCAAGATATTCAGTCGCCCACTGGCCTTCAGTTGTTGTTTTTGCCTCTTTTTTCTTTCTATTTCTTTGAAAAACAAAGAGTCATGATAGAACAAGACGGTCACAACTCCTTCGCCCCATCCCTTTAATTGGACACGCTTATAAAAATCATTGTTTTGCTCAAAGAAAAATCCTGGTTCCTAACAAGCGATTGATCATAATGACTACCTTTCTGATAGAATCGGATATGTTCGCTGGAATGTTTGAATTCTGCTGCTGGCTAATCACTTAATCATTGCGGTGTCATTTGTAATTTTATTTATTTTTTCCCGATGTCATCGGAGAGCTAAGGCCTCAGGCGCTAGCTGCATGCTAATAACTGCATGTCTGAAAGTCAACTCCGGGGACTGTCTGCGCTAGCTGTTTGCTAACAGGCTTCTCTTTCTGTTCTGCTTTGTCTTATTTTGCTGTCTTAGTGAAGAGGAGCTGGAAAAGTCTAATCAGCTAAATGCTTATCTTGTGAGGGGGAAGAGAACGCAGAGGAGGGGGAGATGACAGAAAGCCAAAGATAGTGTCCAAACTAAGTGTAGCCTGAGAGATATGGATGCATAGGGCCAGGGCATTTCATTCTTACAAAAAATACGTATTTTATTATTTTCTTGGCTTTCCAAAACAGCCTTCATCACCCACCAAGCGAGACGACGGCAATTGTTTCAACCAAATTGAATAGTGTCAAGTCTCATGGTAAACTAGCTAAACTCTGTGTGAATGGGGCGTTTGACTTTCTTTCGCTTACATTTGTTTTCGACTAATAATGTTCCTGGGGGCAGGGATATGTAAGCAAGCGATTGTCTCGACTGGAAACAACCTGACCGGCAGAACCACAAAAAACGTGATATGGCTCGCCATTATTAGAAGGGACTAAAATAACCCAATCAAAATGGTTGTATGTCTGACCCTAATGACCCTAATTGCATGTGACTTACTAGACATATATACAGATTCATAAGACAACATTCATATCAAGTCAGCTTTTTGTTTTCAATGCCATCACAATGTGTATGATACTGGTGCAAAGACGCTGCGTAATTGATTCCGCGATAATGGTGACACATAGCCAGAGTATATTTATGGACACAACACATGTCAAGTCAAGCACTACCAAGCCACTAATTGCTGCAGACATCCAGAAACACTGCAAGACAAAGACACGCACACAAACGCACACACTTACTAAAACCTCCACAAACACTCACAAAATAACACACAAATGACGGTACACTGCTACACATGCATACATTTATTTAGACAAAAAGCCGACACATTGACACATAAAATACACATATTAAATCAGACACACACATTATACGCATATATATACACATATTATACACATATAATCCAACAAATCAAACGCACAAAACAGGCCTCCTTAAAGGCATCCTGATGTGCTGTAAATGCACGGCACAACAGGTCCAAAATATCTGCAGTCCTATCTATTAGGTCATGAGTTCTTTGTTTAATTGTATTTAATTCTGCTGTAAAATCCTGGCTATGGTACCCCCATTTCTCACTGTCTCCGGTCGCCCTCTCTCTCCCCTCTATTCTATCGCCCTGAGGCCGTCCACACCGGTCCAGTAAACTCTAATTCCTCCCACTAGTAAATAGATTTATAAAAAAATTAATTCAAGCTCACGTGCGTGACAGTTTAGTGAATCTCTCCCCTACCCTCCCCGAGCATCTGAAGGTAAAGTCATTATGTTTTCATGGAGCAGAGGGTAAAAAAAAGGCAACAATAACAACAACAGACAGCAGCAGAGATGGAACAACAAAGGAATCTTCACTATAAATGTTTTGTTCTTGCACCAGTAAACCCTGTTTTAACGTTAATAATGTTTTTCAACGTTTTACAATTAATAACGTTTTGTAAATGTGTTAACGTTAATAATGTTTTGTTACCGCTTTAACGTTAACAATGTTTAGTTTAAGTTTGAACGTGTACAACTTTTGTTAATTTGTTAATGTTAATAATGTTTTGGAACCGTTTGTCCGTTAACCGCTTTTTGTTGTAAGTTTTAACGTGAATAACGGTTTGCTATCATTTTAACGTTAATCACGTTTTGTTAGCCCATTGTTACGTTTTAGCCCTCTGATATCTACAGACTGAGAACCGGTAACAATAATAAAAAACACTGCGACACTGACAGAAACTACAGGAGAAGGACTGTTTGCGTTCGAGTACGAGTGTGGTTTTCATTGCATGTATTCAATGGCCTTTCGCATCCACAGTGACGCCCGCGGACCAATGTCACAATTACTGATGCGCAGGGTAGCTCGCCGCCTCATTGATTGTTATTGTTCTGCGCTGCTTCACATTAGCAGCCAGTCTTTAACCTTTGACCTTGTGTTGTCCTGCTGCTGTTGTGTCATTACTAATGTCAAGGGGCCACAGGACGGAAAGGCATGGTCATTAACCTCTCGTTAATGACAAACACCCTCTGTTTTTTTTTTTTGTTAGTCGTTTTTCCATCCACTTGTCAATCCAAGTGTGGTTAAGCCCAAATTGGATTTATATGAGGGAGATTTTAAAGTCACATTTTAAAAGGGGCTGTATTTTACTGCAGCAGTCATTTAAAAAAAAATCAAGAATGGGACAGATAGCAATATGATGAACCTCTGCTTTTATTTCTTACATTCACAGGACATCTTCGGTTTGTTTTCCCACCTCTGAAATGCTTTCCTTAACCGTCCTGCTTTTGCTCGTTCTCCATTTCCTACGGAGAGCCATGTTTCTGTTGGTTTCTACGGACGGACGTGGTTTCTGTAGGGTGTAAATACGCTGCATTGTTTTCTTTGGTAGTTGGTTTGTCGTTGGAAATAATTTTTATTTGTTTGTTTGTTTGTTTAGTCGTTTATAATTTTTTTATTTTCTTTCAGGTTTATTTTTACTGTAATCAGACCTAAAGCAGTTTTTGTGGAGATCTGGTCCAAGCGCAAAAATATTGCTCTCCTTTGAGTATATTATTGTCAGAAAATGTTTTGTAAAAATTTTGATGATGATATAAGAAATAAAGAAATATAAAGATGGAAATGGACATTGTTTATAATATTTTTGGGCTTAATATGGTATTTTTCTGAGAATAACAGAATTATTTAGAGGTTAGGGTGTTTGTCTGCTAGGAGAAAGGTACTTGGTTTGATTCCCAGTGTCCGCAGCCTACCTGTAGGCTTCCTCAAGCAAGATGTCCTAACCCCTATCTCCTGCAGTAATTGGAACAACCTGTACCTTAATTTACTGTAGTTTACTTCTGTAAATCATTTTGCACGCCACTAGAAACATTTAAGTATTGCAGAAACACATGGGTTCTCCAGAGACACCCTAATGGTATTTTGTTTTAAATCAAGATGGCCGCTAGCACCCACAACAATGATATTACCCTCAATCACCTTGTCAGAATCACAGGAACAGACATGACCAAAGCCCACATTAACCACCATGAAAACAGCACGGTGTGGACTCAAAACAGAAGAATGACTGGCAAGAACGCCAACACACTGGCAAGCAGAAACAACAGCAAACCACTGAGTCAAAATAAACCGAGAGAGAGCGTAAGAGAGAGAGAGAGAGAAAGACAGAGAGGGAGAGAAAGAGATAGGGAGGGAAGTAGGGTGTGGGAGGAAAAGGTAGAGCAACAGAGACAGAGAGAGTGAGACAAACAGAGAGAGAGAGAGAGAGAGAGAGAGAGAGAGAGAGAGAGAGAGGAACGAACAAGGAGAGTCAGAGAGAGTAGATATTTCGGCCTGCTGTCTGTCCAGACCTCAGCATTGCGGCGGTCTGGAGGAAGAGGACATGGTGGACTTGTTCTGCGTCCAGTCTTCCCCCCGCCCCCGGGGACCAGTCTGCGCCGGGTGTCCAGGCTGCCACAAGTTGACGGATATTTTAAGGAAAAGTTTGTAATCAACAACTGCTGTTTGGTTCACGATTGATTTCTCTCTCTGAATATAACTTGATGAATTCCACCTTCTTAGTTATGATAATCTATTACACCTTTTTTTTTACACTATCTCACTGCCTTGCTTAATTCAATTCAAAAGGCTTTATTATGGGAAAGTATAGTTACATTGCCAAAGCACCTGCAAAGTTAAAATATATTGAAGAATAAAATACTATGGGATAACTCTGTAAATAAAGATTTGCCAGTGAAGTACTCAACATGTAAATAGTAGAAATCCAGAACTAGTTTAATATACATACATAAGGTAAGATAAGGTGAGGTAAGGCACTGGTATTCATTCACTGACACCATTAGTGTTAGCAGGATAAATCTGAAAACTGAAATCTGAAAATATTATTTCCCGGTAATAGTACTGTGATTTCTTGCTAGGTCACGGATACACACACACGCAACACACTTATAAATGATGCCGTTGGTAATGTTGAGGTGTCACACAACATGAATGCAACCTGCAACACGTCTTCACCATCTCCCACACACACATACACCATATGTTGTAAATTACACACATTACAATGCTTTCACAGGTTTGTGTTTTTCCCAAGGTTCAGGGTCAGCCTTTATACCAGATGATTGTTCACACACCAGCTTCCTTCCAATGCTGCGCTGCTCCCTGATTGGCTGGCTCTGCTGAGCCCTGAGTATTCTATTTCTTCTGACCTTTCCACCAGCGCACCAGGTTGTGGTGGTGGTGGAATATAAGAGGGTGAGAGAGAAAGAGAGAGAGAGAGAGAGAGCCAGTGAGAGACAGAGGAGTGTTGGTGATTATTTTACTCAGACATTGGTTGGTTCTTGCTATGTTACTTTGCATGTATCAAAAAATTATTTAAAAAATGTATTAAAAAAACAAAAATTGGTTATTTAATAATGGGTTTTGTTATTTTATTATTATTATTTTTTGTTAAATAATAAAAGAAATGTAGTGGTTTGTTGTGTGTTATGTTTGGTTATTAATTCATGTGTTTATTATTTCCTTTATTTATATATGTTTTATGTATTTATTTATTTGCGCAGTAGATTTGTTTTATCATCTTTTTAATTGCACATTTGTATTTTATTTTATTATTTTGTTTTGTTTTGTTTTATTCATGCATTTATCTATTGATTTATTCATTAATTCATTGTTTCCAGTTCACTGCTGCCAATGCGGACAGCACAGCCAAGAGTAAACAACTATATGTAAACCTCTAATTATATCTAACCCTCTTTCTAAATAGATCCAACCCTCTATCTGAATATATCTTAACCTCTATCTGAATATATCTAACCCTCTATCTGAATTTATCATAACCTCTATCTAAATATATCTAACCCTCTATCTAAATATATCTAAAAATCTATCTAAATATACCTCAGCTTTATCCAAATACATCTAAATCATTATCTAAATATATCTTAACCTCTATTTGAATATATCTAAACCTCTATCTAAATATATCTCACCTCTATCTAAATATATCTAAACCTCTATCTAAATATATCTAAACCCATATCTAAATATATCTCACCTCTATCTAAATACACCTAAATCTCTATCTAAATATGTCTAAACCTATATCTAAATATATCTCATCTCTATCTAAATATATCTCACCTCTATCCAAATACCGCTAAATCTATCTAAATATATCTAAACCTATATCTAAATATATCTAAACCTCTATCTAAATATAGCTCACCTCTATCTAAATATATCTAAACCTATATCTAAATATATATATCCATCTATCTAAATATATCTAACCCTATAACTAAATATAGCTATCCCTCTATCTAAAATATCTAACCCTCTATCTAAATATATATATATCCAGCAGAATATCCATATAATCCATCCATATGAATGTATATCCATCCCTCTACATATATAAATGTCTATCTAAACCTCTCTCTGGCATGGGAGCCATATATAAATGTCCATCTAACTTATATCTAGCATAATATATAAATGTCTATCTTTCCCTCTCCCTGGTGAAGGAGAGGATTCTAGGAAGGATGTTTCCCAGTCCGGCACTGTGCACACGGCTTCTGACGGCAGTGTGCAACAGTTGGACATTACATTATCTTCCCCTAGAGGACATTTCCTCCGTAATAACTATGCTCTGGGTCCAGGGTGTAAAAAGTGTCAGGTTTTCCTCAGTACAATTTATCTCCACAGCAAAACATGTGTGTGTATGTGTATGTGGGTTGATAATGGAAGAATAACATTTTGCTTACTAACGTACTGTGCATATAATATGGTGTTTATCCTACTACTGTATATAACCATGACTTAAGTGAGAGGGGTCATATAGTTCACACATAAAGGAAAACCAAACACTAAAACTACTTATTTTGGAAGAAAAGTGATGTAGTGGGTTACATTGTGTTATGGATTGCTCCTGGTCCAAATCTCAAGTCAAATACACAATGTTTTTAAACATGTAGAATACAATGTAAATATGAACTAAACTGCCCTCTATGGGTTATACATCTGCTATTGCATGTGTTCATTGGCAGTTTATATACCAGTTAGATGGTTAGAAAGTAAGTGAGTCGATGTGCTGTCGAAGTGAGTATGTGAATTAATTAGTTAGTTAATAAGTTAGCTAATTTATCAGTTAGACATGACACAAAAGGGCAGAGATGTGTCCTAATTTCCCATCTAGGATTTATAAAGTACAAATTATCGTATATGAAATGGTAAAAAGCAGAAAGAATCCAAGGTTGTAGAGCCCAGCTCCATACACAGAAACAATATGCGGTACAGTAAGCAGAGGAGGGGTGTTCTCGGTGCTGCTGGTGGATTTACACGCTACAGAGAATACCACATATGAATTATGATGGGAGAGACTTCATGATCCAATGGTCAGCACAGTGCACACAGATGAATTATGGTATGTGAGGGGAAGTGTATAGAAAGCCCCTAGTCATAAGAGTGTTTAATAACCACGGCTGACTCTGCCAGCATGAATTGTGATGCCGACTGTGGTCTTTAGCACTGCGCTATTTAGCCTAAAGCACAGAACAATGTCTAGCACTATGCTAAGTGCAGCGCTATGCTATGTGAAGATAAGCCTATAGTTGTTTTAATCAGTACATGAATCATTAATGTTTAATTTGACAACAAACCACAGGTTTCAAGTACAGAAAAATATATGCTACAAGGATGGAGATCATCTTAAATTCTTTGAGTCAAATCAAATGGGAAAAAAGTAATGAAATGTGTCCCACTGTCCTACCTCACGTAACAGTGATGGAGTTGTGGGACCGCTTGTAGGGTATGGCTCCTGCAGAGCAGTCAACCAATCACAGCATGTTATCGGATAAAATATAGCGTGTCACGCCCACCGGCCTGTGACATTTCAAAATGCCAAATTATTTTGAGAAATATTTGCGTGCGCAACCAAATTACCTGACATTTTGATCAATCAAATTATGAGATTCACTTTTTGGCATTTGTGATGATCTTAATGGGTTTTTATCGAGTTTTAATACTTTTTTGTGCTTTACACAGCCTTTTTACATCGCAAGTGGCTTTTTCTTTCAGTTTTTAAAATTGTCATCATCTTCCTTTGGCTCCGAAGGAGACCCCCCCACTCCCATGGATGAGTGGGGGAAACCAGTTAAAAGTCCAAGATGACTGTGGCATAATCAATGTGTGTTCAGGCGGAGGCTATATACTTGATATACTGAGTAATTTACTGCTCTGCTTAACCTGGGATGTAATCACCAGGCGCCACCAGCAGCTGTTGCTCTCCGTTAGCACATCCACAGTCTCTAGTCGCTACAGTCGCCTGCCAACCGTTACTGTGCTCACCCAGGCAGCCTTCTGGTGTCTGAGCTTCTGCTGTCCGACCACACCTCCAACAAGTTCATCCGGTGTCTGAATGTGTCCTCTAACCGCCCCTCTACCAAGTTTTCATCTTGAGGTCCATCTATCAGGGCATCCATCTTGGGTTGCCATTGTCGCACTCTGTCCAAGGTGGATGCCGGGGCTTCCAAACTATGAGCGCCTTTGGGCCGTCTGATTGCTGTGAAGGCGAGTGGCCAGAATAAATCATATCCACATCCCAGGGTATTCATTCATCCATCCCCTGGAGCCAGTGTTGAGGGCCAAAGGATTCTGGGTTTGAACCCCAATGTCCACAATCCACGTGTAGGCATCCTTGAGCAAGATGTCCTAACCCCTACCTGCTCCTTAATGTCCTGTATCTGAACAGATTGTTAGTAGTTTGGATTATATTGGTGCTAAATTACTAAATAGTTCATACTAAACAGTGGCGTGGAAGAGGCAGTGTGAGGAGAAGTCTGCATCATAAGCTGTGATGTGAGGGAAAACCATTGAGACAAAACAACCAGGTTAGAGGAATTTGAAATGACTTAATAATTACCTTGGCCAGTGGGAGGAAAAAGTGATTTAATATAAGTTACAATCGTAAATTCATGAAGACGTGGTGATTAAAAACTGGAAAACTGCATGCTGGAGTCAGGTGATAAATCCATTAAAATGAGGGATGAATGTTGAAACAAATTAGGGTACTTCAAATTAAAAGTATATGTAGCTTGGTTCTAATGCCCAGAGCATTAGAATTTCACTCAAGCGATTCATAAGGATTATTGAAATGCATTTGCATTGACTGGAAATCATTCTAGTCAATAGTAAGCAGAGACTGCTTTAAACACTGCAACAGAGTCAATGACAGGAAAGCAGAGCAATGAATGATGGGATAGAAAGGTACAACTAAATACAAGTCTGAACCCTGACTGACAGAATCCTGTGAGTGGCAGAATTCAGAGTTCCTCTGCAGTATCAGAGCACTAGCTTTCTGTAAAGAATCTAAAAGCCTTTCAAAGTATTCTCCCCTGACCTTTGAGTAAACTCTGTACCTCGAAACACATCGTGTCTCTCTCTGCCTTACTCTTGTCCGTAGAAGGACACATATCTGCCTCTAGCAGGAGGCACGGTTGGTTTTATAACTATTTCAACTTTGACCCAGACTGCATCCAATAACACAGCCGCCCATTCATAGCGGTTCTTGACATATAAATAACCTTTATGATATATATTTATTGGACTATTGAGTAGATGCTTTCATCCAAAGCAACTTACAGTGAATTCAGGGATGCCTACAGGTTAGGCTGCAGACATTCGGGATCAACCCCAGAGTCTTGAGTCAGAACCCTAACCACTATTCTTCCCTCCATGTCCTGATTGTTCTCAGGGAAGCTCTCTTCACCATCTGGTGGAACCCACTACTTTCCCACACATGCCCCCCTAACTCAGATCTGTTGTTGGGTTCACTGAGCTTCAGTGAAGCAAGAGCCTCCTGCATTACCTCCATCACCAAGAACGTTTCCTCCAAGCATGCATTTTGGATGTACATGGGGGTTGAATTCAGATGAAAGTAGCATGTCTGACATCAACATCCATCCAGGAGGGACTCGGAAGGGGGGACTATGCACAAAGCTATCTCTCCTCACCTGGGCAGAGACCAGCCCTTGGATCGAAACACCCTCTACTGTACTCCGTTCATAGTTTTGCCTCCAACACCAGCACGGCTTCCAGCACAGCTTCCAGCAGCACCGAGGGTGAGGTGGAGATGCCATCTGCCATCGGGCCAACTAGCGTCAGGTAAACCAACCGCCAGGCAAATCCATCGCAAGGGCAACCGACTGCCAGGGAAATCTGTTGCCAGGGCAACCACAGGCGGTGTGCTGGTCCCTTGTCGCTGCCAGGGCAAGTCAGATTGGCCAAAGAAATGTTTTTCTTAAGCTTCAATATTAACTCATTTTAGACAATGTTTGTGCAGTACAGTACAAATTGAAATGCTTATAAATTATGTTTAAAAAAACGCCACAGCAATAAGCATAACTGAAGCCACGTTGAAATAGTGCTTTTAATTCACGGTTGTTTTTTCCATTGGCTGTAGGCGGCTCTGTGATGTTTGGGCCGGTGATGCTGGCGGCTAAGGTCCTCTGGTCATCTAATTTTTCTTTCGGACTAAAACCTAAAACTAAAACGCTGTCTGCGAAGTTCTCGCAGACAGCGTTTACACATTGTGCAACAGCTCAGATGTACATCACATTGGTGAGGGTTCAGGGTGGTGGGAAAGCTTTGCTATCGCTCAGTGATGACTAACTGGCCTCAAGCTATTATAATGAGATGTCTGAGTCTGCCTTTCTCTCTAGCTGACCTTTATTTTGATCATTAATAACATCACAACCCTCAGATTTGTAATCCACACAGTGAAAAAGCCTCCCCTATCTCAGGAAACAGTCAGACAATTGAAAAACATTTATTCCAAGTCAGATAATCCATTCTGCCAATCCTTCTCACAATAATCTGCAACTTTTTAAAATTGTTGGACATAGCAGTTTTTCGCTAATGCAGGGCAGGGTACAATAGTGGTAAGGATTTTGGACTCCCAACCCAAAGGTTCTTGGTTCAATATCCAATGTCTGCAGCCAAAACATGTAGTTATCCTTGAACAAGATGCCCCCTATCTGTTTATATACAAGAGTCTGCTAGACGACTGGCCACTAGCTGGCCTTCACCAGCTGTACAGAGGACCTGACAGAGGCTGGTACCTAATACAGAGGACCTGACAGTAGCCGGTACCTGGTACAGAGGACCTGACAGAGGCTGGTACCTAATACAGAGGACCTGACAGTAGCCGGTACCTGGTACAGAGGACCTGACAGAAGCCGGTACCTGGTACAGAGGACCTGACAGAAGCCGGTACCTGGTACAGAGGACCTGACAGAGGCCGGTACCTGTTACAGAGGACCTGACAGTAGCCGGTACCTGGTACAGAGGACCTGACAGAGGCCGGTACCTGTTACAGAGGACCTGACAGAGGCCGGCACCTGGTACAGAGGACCTGACAGAGGCCGGTACCTGATACAGAGGACCTGACAGAGGCCGGTACCTGGTACAGAGGACCTGACAGAGGCCGGTACCTGATACAGAGGACCTGACAGAGGCCGGTACCTGTTACAGAGGACCTGACAGAGGCCGGTACCTGTTACAGAGGACCTGACAGACTGCCTGGTAGGTGTTGAGCTAAATGGGATCATGACAATATACATCCATCCATGTTGTTAACCCACTTATCCATGGCGGGGTCACGGTGTCACCAGCCTTTTCCACAAGGACCATAAGGCACAGGAAATGACACAGGACACATACACAAACACACAAACGCACACATACAGGGACAATACATACACACATATTATGTGATAAAATAGACTTCTGCATTACTGCTTTTTCCGCCACACATAGACACATGCACACATACAAATGCACACATGCAAGCACGCATGCACACACACACACACATTCAGGCCATTTAGGATCCCCAGTTATCCCAAGCTCTATGTCTTTAGTGAGAGGGAGGATGACACCAGGGGATCCAGAGGAGAAAAAGGCCAACACGGTCATAACATGCTAACTGACACAACATACATTACCTGAACCAGGAACCATGCTACACACATGACCTGAACCAGGAACCATGCAACACATGACCTGAACCAGGAACCATACTACACACATGACCTGAAC
>JAOPJO010000078.1:3213390-3225417 GCA_027123675.1 Molva macrophthalma | reverse complement strand
GACCTGAACCAGGAACCATACTACACACATGACCTGAACCAGGAACCATGCAACACATGACCTGAACCAGGAACCATACTACACACATGACCTGAACCAGGAACCATGCAACACATGACCTGAACCAGGAACCATACTACACACATGACCTGAACCAGGAACCATACTATACATGACTGCTAACAACCAAAAGACAAACAATTTGTGTAAGGCTTGCAAAAAGCTTCACTGAAAGATAAAACAAAAAACATACTAAAAACATAAATATACATTTTCCACTGTTTATAACCATACCATAGATCCTATCTGTTAACTTTCATCCATGTCATTGAAATGACGGGGGGCAGATGCTCATTAGAAGAGAACACCTTTCATTTTTTAGGCTGAAATGTTTTTTTAACCGTTTATGTATGCAATATTTCCCAACCTTGGGGTCGCATGATGTCTATATTAGGTCACATGAGATTGCAAAATTTGGCTGAAAAGGAATAAGTTGGGTTAATGACATGTGTAGAATCAGAGGCACAACAATGAATGAAGCTGTGGTCAGAAATTAGGTTTCCTAAACACAACAACACATTATGTCTCAATGTTTACCAGCTGAAAGGGAAAGTGAGAACATGAGTTGGAAGAGTGAAGAGTGACTGTGCAAGAATATCAACTTGCCAATCTGGCCAGCTGGCACACCTTGCGACATCTGATTTTGTTTCCCCATCTGTTGCAATTTTTCTAACAACAAACAAGAAGTTGTGTATTCTCATGGCATCCTTTAAAGTCACAGTACAAACCATATCTTCTCAGTCTCTTTTGGCTTGAGATTCAGTTGACAGTGTAGGAAATGGTGGCATTACGTTGAAGTGAATGACACTCTTTGTTTCTGACCGGGGAGTTCCGGACTCACGCAGCCACTCTTCATATGGGGGTGGAGTGCAGAGAGTAATATATTTCATATTTCAGGGAAAATATGAAATCTGAAGGGTCATGGAGAAAAGGGAAGTGACTAAATGTGACTAAAATGTGCATGTGTGGTTTTGTGGTTGTGTACACACGTGGAGTGTACTTTTTTGTTCTCTTGGAATGTAAATAATGTGATGAGAAGGCGTTTTGAAAAATGTTTTAAAAGACTAGTGCTACTTTGACTTGCGAAAATGCTACCATTAGCATTTTCTTTTTCGTTGATCTAGAGCGGATATCACTTTCTCCTGAATCAATCGACTCATCTATACAGTGGACAACATTCTTTTATATACACAGAGGATTCATCTTCAACTCAGTCAAGATCGCTGCACAAAGGTACCAATTATGTGGAACGGAACAAATGTCCTTACTAAATGCGGCATGTTAGATCGGTATACACAAGCGACCGCCGGTGTGTGTGTGTTCCGCCATCTTGCAGCAGCCGCCATTCCTGCGATGGCAAATGTAGTGACTCAGTGTCTGCTGCTGCCTGCTGACAGCAACATTGGAAGTTTGGTTGATGAGATTAGGTCGTGGCCCCCAGTTACTGATTAAGGTACCGTATATGGATGGCGATCTTAACGTTATTCAAATTTTACATATATGTTAGACACTGGTTACAACAATAGCCAAGAATAGAGAATGGAGAAATAGAAAAAACATTATATTACAGTGCTGTGTAATATACTAACGTATCTGTACTAGCTGGATAGCATAATCAATCAATCAGAATTGACTTTGTTGTCAAGTAGGTTTTACATGTACAAGAAATAAGTCATGGTGTATCGTGCATAACAATAATAAATGTACCTGCACTGCAGCAATAAGTGGGGTCAAGCAAGAAGCATCAATAGGGAAACCGTATGAATAGTAAGCTGAAGAGGGGAGCAGTGCATCCAGTGACAGAGTGTAAGAGTTTGAGATTACATGTAGACCACAAAGCCTTGAACCTCAAGAAGTGTTAGCAGAGGAAGCCAAACATGTGCCAGCTGGGGTCAATAGGCAATCACCCAGTTTAGCCCTATTGCCAATCAAGGTAACTGGCTCGAAGAGAACCCACATCAATTGAGAAGGATACCCCCAGCCTATACCCACCATCATTAAGGGACCTTCGCACATCGCTCCCCTTTGATCTCCAATACTTGCAATTTAAGTATGCATATTAACATTGAAAATACTGCACAAATCGTATTTCTATTCATTCTATTCATTCGTCTATATTTTATTTACCTGTAAGAAGTTTTTTTACTTGTACATTTGAGGCAAACTAATTTTCAGATTTTCTGAATTAAAAAAACATAGCAACAGAGGACTAATGTTAAGTTTAGACAATCTAAATAAACATGTAACAAGATAAACAAATGTTCTCTGATCACCATGCGTCTCCTTGTTGGTCAAAAGTATACTTTTGTTGTATCGGCTAAAGAGAGAAAACAATTCTGTGCTTGACCCCTAATTACCAGATTAAGAAACATACATATACAAATAGAAAGAAACATTGCACACTGTAAGTGCAACTATAGGTCAAGAGACAATACACTTTGGTTGGCCAACTCTACCAAATGATGACCACATCCATTAACAACTAATTAACTTGTAGGTGTGAAGTGTAACTGTATGGCCAACAGAGGAAGGAGCTGCATTCAGTCAGCGGTACTTCTTTACAAGGTAAAAGATGCTGTGACCCAAGGCTTCACAGGCACCGCCTGCACTGACTCAACTTAAACATCTAATTCATTTTTAGTATGTAATGATGAGTTCACAAATGAGTTTCTAAAATGATATATTAACTGTAAGCACAATAGCTTGTCATTTTACATTCATATCTAGCAGACTTTGGTTTGACAACTTTAGATCTACTATACCTAAACCAACTTTGTTTTACTGAAACTGATTGTATTTTTTAATACCCCAAGTTTATATGCATTTTATACAAACAATGACAATAAACAATTTGTGTATTCCTGGAATAACCTTTAACTTGTTATGTGGAATTGTTGAATGAATCTGTAAGAACGTTGCTAAATTGATCATAATTTGTAAGTGCTTCATTGTGCTTTTCCAAGAATGATCACAGCTACACCTTCATCCATTTCAGATGCTTCTGCTTCCTCCATTTTCTTCTGAAGTAACTGAGGTTGCAGCCCCACACAAATACTTAAAATGTCATCAACATTTTTTACTCATCAGGGATTATCAGGGATTGCATTACTAAGAATTGTAAAACCTTTCAACATTCTAACTGCACGCTCAACATGGATTCTGACATATGCCAAGCGACGCCTTTCTGTAACTTCATGCTCGGAGAGTTCTTTACAACTGTGTGTAAATGCTGAGAGAGCCACTCCTGGAGGCAATACATCTGTGATGGTGAATCCACAATAAGCTAAATTTGTATCACCAAGAATCAGGTGGTAAACAAGACCACTGTTTATTATTATAATGTATCACTGGCCCTTCAACTGAACAATTTTGGTACAAACATCACATAACCATTGGGGGCTATACAATATAGGACTCGGTGTCCTTTAGGTGTTATGTTTGTAGTTGCTGTATGTTCGTAATCATTTCCTTTCGCCTTTGTACTTTGTAATTTCAGTATAAGTAAGTCTATGATGCACGTTGCTTGGGGATCGTTTACACTGAAGGCCTTTTCAGAGTATCTCCAGGCAACCAAGCAATCACCTTTTCCCTGAATGTGAAGATCTCACAGGCTGTCCTCCTGCTTCTTTCAAACTGCTTACTTGAGTCTGGGAACATCAAACCATGACAGAGGCTTGGATAACTTGATGATCCTTGGCTCTGGGAGAAAAGCCATGAGGGTGCAAAAAGTTTCCAAAAACTGTCAATATATGCCTGAGAAAAACGTTGAATCTTTGTCATCCAAGTCATAGGCTGACACCAGTGGTGCAGGATCAGTTTGTGATGCACAGCCTTCTGTTGACTTGCTAGAACAATAGTTTGTAGTATTTGGCCACTGGATGCCAACATCAAACTTTTGCAGAGGCATGATATTTTCCAAATCATTAAAATTCACTTATTCGTCGGATTCCATAACTTCAGGTTCAACACATGATGGATTGACTATTGGGGGCTCAACCATTAAGAGCTCTACCAGATGACAATTAATAAAACATGGTAACGCCAGGACAAATGGAATCAAACTTACATGATGCTCATATCCAATAAGCAATACTGGGTATGGGTGTTATTTTGTTGGTTTACCATCCTGAAAGTGTATTCCACACCTTGAGAGGGGTAAAGAATAATGAGGATGAGTTGCAACTACCACTTAACCCAACAACACAACCTATAATGTTGTCCATTGCATTACTGTCAATTGTAATTTAGGTCAGACATGTCTTTGTTGTCTTTGTTTCACCATGTTAGGCTAGGCCATTGTTAGATTCATTTCTGGTAACTTCATTTCTGGTTATTTCTTAGGTAACACTAAGATATGCTTTCTGTAGTCCAACACAACCAACTCTTGTCTCTCCAGCTCTCACTCCCATTTCCACCGTTTTCTTCCTGCAACAACACAACTCTCACAAGACTTACCCTTACCCTTTACCTCTCACGTTGAATAAAAGCGCCTGCTAAATGACTGAATAGTTATGTGAAAGAAGGATAGAACCCTGAGGTAAATTAATTCCAGAAAACTTGGATTAGAAGGAACTTGTCGCTATGGCATCAGAGATGGGATTCAGCTGGTCATTTATTTATGTCTTATATAATGTAGATATTGAATAAACATCACTCTGAATGGATTTGTTAAAAGAACAGTATATTATATTTGCCCATAAACAAGACATTAAATTACAAAAATGTATTTAAAATAGATTTCTTTAATTTAATTTCTAATTCATTAAATATACAAGCGCTGGCTAGGTGTTGACAATGACAAGCATTTCATTTATTTTTCTAAAAAAATATTCAATATTTATGACATGGGGTGGAGGGGCATTTAAATGCTTTTCAGACACAGGGAGTAACGGATTTATATGCGCAATCATGGTGCGGTGTTGAATGCATTGCTTGGATGTTAGAGTTGTACTATTTACAAATAACAAACAATGTTCCCTAGCAACAAACAATAGAACAGCTGGCTTTTTCAAAACATTTCAGAACAACAGTTAGATGGCGTAGACCTCCATCTCAGTCATTAGAGACTCTTTCAGTTCATCAGAATTTTTTATTAACTCATTTGGGATTTGAGCCAGTATATATATACAGTAGGTTCCTGTTGCTAGGAAACTAAAGCAGATATCATCCATCCCTCCAAACCTAACCGATTAAAGCCATCATCCTACGCTTATGATGAATGAATTCCACATCCTGACCTCGGCTGTAGAACATTTCAGTCAACCTGTGGATGAAAAGGAATTTATTTGTATTTTTTTTTACTTCCTGTTGTGTTTGAGCACCAGACCATATCTGGTCTTTTCCTTGTAGGATACTGACAGCAGTTTCCGTTTGTGGTCATCTGCAAGGGCACGACATAACTCAACTCCCCAGCCGTCCTGAATCTGTCTGTGTCCAAAAGCAGCATCAGATGGGGCCCTCTTCTCACCCTCCAGTCCATCAAAAGCTGTGTTCTCTAAAACTGTGTTCAAAGAGTTCAGTGTCCTGGAAGAGACACTCCTTCACCCAACCCCAGGATATAAACGGAAAAATAAAGCCTTGTTCCATGTTATTTTTGGTGTTTCTCAGGTCTTCTGAAGATACACCTCCCTACCACAAGAGAGAGAGAATCCACAGTTCTTTTCAACATCGCCATTTGGGTCTGGGGAAAAAAAAAGTGAAATCAGGACGCCATAGTTAAATGATAAAAAAAATTGTGCCCTCATTTTTGTGAACTTGGTGTCTAGAAAGTATGTCACTTTGAAAGCCATCTTAAGGCACTTTAATACGACAGCCGATAAAAATGAAATTATGTTAGGGGGCAGGATTTAGTATGTAGTGGTAAGGGCTGTTAGACTCCCAAAGGCACTGCGTTCAAGCCCCGATATCCACAGCCCTGTGCACGTCCTGAATGCATTCACTGGAAGTCACTTTGAATAAAAGCGTCAGCTAAATGACCTAATAGTGAATAGTAACTTACGGTTATGACAAATAGCAGGGGAGCCGACAGCATAAACACATTGAACAGCCCCAGTCGTAGTGGAAGTATAAACAGCCTGGTTGTGTATGGGTCACATTAGGTTAAGTGCGGCTAATCCTATTCGGAAGTGCTGGCTCATGATGGGGAGGTGCATGAAAAGCAGACAGGGTGGCTGTTCCTGTTTGCACAGATTGTATATGTTTCCTATTTTACAACGTGCTTTAAACTTCCCATGATGCAATGCTTCAGCAGAAAGATAAAAAATAGAGAAGGGGATGGGGTCTGTTCTTTATTTATTTCAGTCTAGACAAAGGGGGTATTTTCTGAACCATATGCGGTATTGGTAGGTATTACTGAGGCAATATGTCTCCTCTCCCCGAACACCTGAGTTCAACAGCGTGATAGATCCAGATCTATAACAGCCCCTCTCCCTGGGAAGTCCCTGCTGGAATGTAAAAAAAACAATCCCTATATCAAACACTGTGCTGGTGAGCCGCCCCACTGCAGCCTTATCCGCTCAGTGTTTTAGATACAACCCCCCGCTGGCCCTCCCCATGTTTGAGCCTGTTTAAAGACCCAAAAGCCGATATCCACTTGTCCGAACGCATTCGTTTTTGTACGAGAATGGTTTCAGTTTTTTTTCTGAAATAATAACCACATACTTCATAGGATTTGGTCAATGGGTAAAATTCAGGGAAATGTACCCATGGATAGGGGTAGACAAAACCATTTTTTTGAAGAACTTTGCAGAGGTTAGCCATATTTGTCTTTTGACTCATTTATGGAACAAAGACACGATGCTATCAAGATGAAGCCGTTCTGCTGTTTAGTGTAACCTTGAGCTAACCATAGCAAAAACAACAGTATGTCAAAAATAATTTAGAAAAACACAGTTTGATTAGTGGTGGAGCCGGACAGCCAAGCTCTGCATGATCACCTCAGTTTCTTTTACTCACTTTAACACTGACAGACTGCTCTGTTATTCCTGCCTCTGAGAGACTCAGGCATTTTTAGTGTGGTATCCTTCCATTCGAGGAACATTTAATAAGGCCTCGCCAAGCAGACGCATGAGGCATGAAGTTCCGGCCCCGCAGTGGTGGCCAAAAAAGAAATTCAAGAGGTATTTGACAGGGTGAAAATTAGCCGCAGTCCAAAATTCATGGCTATACTTTAGAAAGAAGAGCCACTCTGAGTAACCTCCGACTGGAAAAAAGGGGTTAGTGCCGGATGCAGTGACAGCGGGAGAGGAGATTGAGTGAGCAGAGGGAGAAAATTTGAGGAAAGGGAAAAAAAATAGCAGGTGAAAAACATCCATTCAAGCAGACAGACATGTTGACAAGCCGGGAAGAGGCATGGACAAGCAGTCGAAGGGAAAAAAAAACATCTCATGTCAAAACGTTACGATTATTATCAAAACATAAGTGAAATGGCAGAGCTGTCTTGTTTGAAAGAGGGAAGGAGGTACACTCAGGACAAAGGTCCAGACCATGCAGCGGCAGCAGCGAATAAAAGGGAATGTTTAGTGGCTAGGGGTGTTTTACTTCCAGCTGAAAGGTCCTGGGTTCCACCCTCGATGTTACCTGTAGACTCCCTCTTGGTCAGTGGCGTGCGCTCCATATAAGCTGTGGATGTGGTGCATGGGGCCTTTTGAAAGACGACAGAATTGTATTAACAATCATTATTTGTGTTTTAAGACATTACAACATTTGTTGTTCTTCCTCCGATTATTTCATTTTCAAACGACAATGACTACATTTGTGCGGCTGGGTTTCGTTCTGCATGTGAGTCTATGTTGAGATGCTGCCTGAATACTACCTGGTGTTCAGCATATCTCACACATGCGCTCTATGTAGCCTCACGCTTTTTTCAAAGTATAGAGGGGGGGAGGGGCTCAAGGTGCTGAGTGTGTGTCGGGAGAAAAGCTGAATTTGCCGCATCGGGGGGTCTCATCAGCTCTTGATGCCATCACCCCTGCCGGCTTCCTTAAGTTCTCCAAAATTGCTAAGACACATTTGTTGAAACCTTCACCCATTTTCTTAAAACTTTAAAACAAAACAAAATCTTCAAACTGCCTTTTCAAAACCACTGACTCCTCTGGCAAAATCAAACAATCACCTCAAAACCATTTAATCTGTGCTCAAAATCAAACAATGCTTTCAGATCATTCACACAGCATTTAGAAACATTTAATTAACATAATGTTAATGTAGTAAATGCAGTAAAAAGCGCTATTATACAGCATCAGCATAGGGGTTGGGGTTAAACCTATCCCACTTACCCTATCCCCAACTCTAACCCCTATGCTAATGCTATTATTAAATATTTAATGTGCCTTAGCATCACGTCTTTGTGCTGGGTCTGGCCACAGGACTTTGTTTACATCACATGCAACGTTGTTCCTTGCCAAGCAACAGGGGAAAAACCCTCTGGTGAGCCGGATCCGGCCTTGACAACAGTTCACAATCATGTCACCACAGGCCAATTCCATTGCCTGTAAGAGATTGTCCTTAGTATATTGGTTTTGGTCATAGACCTACCACCGTCACTATGTTATTTTGGGTTGAGGAAAGGGAGCAAACACTTATGCTTCTCTGTTGGATGTTGAACCCGTCACGTATCCGGACACCGTGGTGAAATCGGACATTGTCCCAAACCTCGACATAGACAGGGTACACGGCCTGGCGATGATCCCTCTGCTCACGCGCAAACTAAAGATCCCGAAGACAACCGAGAAATGTAGGAAGATCTTCAGTGTTATGTGGCCCCAGGGTTTCATGACAGAGGAGAACCCCCCGATGACTTATGGCTGCACACAGGGTGACATTGCTGCCACGCTGACCAGGGACTTCCTCAATGGCATGTTGGCCAATTATGCTCCTGCCTCTCCTTCTCCTCTCTGCCAGATTGAACCCTGCTTCATCTACAAAAATATCTTCATGGGGCCTTTCCATGGAGTCCAATTCAAACACTCTCTATATATAAATAGGTATGCAAGTAGTTTAGTGAGTGATACAGGAAGACAGACTACTGCAATAGTGTATTTGCATGCACTCCTGGATTACATACAATTCAGTTTACAGTAATTGTAGGCTAGTTGCATAGACTTGTACTGTATGCATCAGTACTGAAAGTGTCTGAGTGTACACTTAATTAAATCTTTGATCTTTGACGCTTTCTGAGTGGTGCTCAAAGGGTTCTTTGTAGACTTGCTTACAGTAATGCATACCCTATTGCATTGGAGTTCAAGGGAAATGGTAGAAAGGGTGACAACCTTGATTCCTTTCAAGGTTTATATCGTGTTCAATCATTCGCTGTATTTACACAGGGGGTGGCATTGTCTTGAAGGACCATATCAACAATGAGAGCCTCTTGCTGTTGGGAGAATAGGGCTGTCCTTTCACCCTCATATGGTACATGTATATGTAAAATGTTATATTGTAAGACAGGTTTTCTTTTATGACCAAATCCCCTTTCTATTGAGAAAATTGATGTACTGAATCAATCATACAGTAAAATGAAAAGTAAAACTAATTAATAAACAATTACCTGTTCTCTTCTCTGAATGTCCTGATTATGGTGGCCACAGAGAATCTGCTCAAATTGGGTTGTACTCGTTTTCCTGCTTCTCTCATTGTCATTCCATAAACAGGGTCACATGGCCTATCACAGTTGCCAGAATTGAATCTGAAATTACTGATAATGGTCTTGCTCTACCTGGTCCTTGTACTCTTCCTCCTCATTCAACACCTCTTAACACATACTCTTCCTCTTCTGCCTCTCAGATTGTTTCCATCCATTGTTATCAACATTCAACACACCTGCGCAGCCTTAACTGGCTTATATTCTGCACAATTGGTTTGATTACAGCAAGTGTGAGTTGAGTTGGTGTGTGTCAACGATGAGAACGGTGTTGTAGTTGTGTTTAACTTTTGCCAACCATTTTGCAACCCAAGTGCATCAAAGTGCAAAATGTGTTTTAGTGAGTGAGAATGTGTTTAGAGTTTTACGAAAAGAGTCCATGAGATTTGAACATGGTGTCTTACTACCTGAACTTGTTTAAGTTATTGCCAAAAGAGTGATTGATTCGACAAATGGCTTGAGTCTACCGAGCATTTGGTTCAGAGAATGGGGTTAAATGTTTTAGCAATACAGAAACTCTGTAAGGCCTGTGTTATCTGAATTCCCTGTAAGAAAAACATCTGCTAAACGAATAAAACGATACAAAAAGAGGTTTGAAACACTCAAACCACAAGATACCTGCCATCGTTTAATAGCAGGATGAGTGTGTTAATTACTGTCTGTGTAATCAGCTCACGAGATGAACCGTTCCTTTTTTCTCTCATCACTGCTAATGTCACAGCAGACGGCCGCACAGCAGGCCTCCCCAGCTACACACGGCAAACGAATGTTAAGTCAATCTACTCAATTTAGCTCGCTAGGCTAGCGATAGTGATGGGAGTGAAGTGAGAGCGCAGAGCTGATGGAGAGGAGGAGGAGTTGTTGCTGATGCTGTGGAGAAGGAGATTTGGCTGATGCTGAGGATAAGCAGACGAGGCTTACGGTGAGGAAAAGGAGATTTGGCTGATGCTGAGGAGGTGTGGCTGAGAGTGAGGAGGAGGAGGTGTGAGGAGAAGGAGCTGTGGCTGATGGTGAGGAGAAGGAGATTTGGCTGATGCTGAGGAGGTGTGGCTGATAGTGAGGAGGAGGAGGTGTGAGGAGAAGGAGCTGTGGCTGATGGTGTGTGGAAGGAGGTGTGGCTGATGATTAGGAGGAGGGGGAGATGTGGCTGATGGTGAGGAGGAGAAGCGGCTGATGGTGAGTTTATTCAAGTTAAATCTTTCATTGTTAGTTTACACTAGCGGGTTTGGATGTTCTGTCTGTTCTGACGCTGGCTGACGGCTTTGATTCTCCTAGAGCAAGGACATCTATTATTTGTTTATTCTTGTAATTAGAAGTTTATTTTGATAGGACTCAACTCAATTGGATCGGTGCTTCTGTGAAAACAATCAGCTATTATAGCCATGTAGAGGTGGACAAGCATATCCAAGTATATCAGCATGCCAACAGAGTCTGTCTCCTCTTAGTTATTGCTTCATATTTCTACTTGTTGCCAAAGCGAACCCACTACCCCGGAAAGAAAAATGTAAATTCCATTATTCATTCATCCACATAATGACATACGTGTTTCTCACTGTTTACTCATGTAGTTATTGGACATGGTAGGGAGTATTAATGGTTTTGTGTGCTTGTGTGTGTGTGTGTGTGTGTGTGTGTGTGTTCTGTGTATGCCTGCATGCATGTGTGCGTGTGTGTGTTCAGTATGTTCTGTGTGTGCATGCGTGTGTTCTGTGTGTGCGTATGTGCGTGCGTGCGTGCGTGCGTGTGTGTGTGTGTTCCGTGAACAAAAACGAAACAAGTGTCATTGTTTGACATTAACGGTGCAGTACACGCCAGCACAACTCCTCGCTAAAACCTGTCAATCATTTTGTTTGCGAAACAAACATACAAATCCTTGAGTGTATTGACAATGCCAACACACAAACGTGCACACACACACAAACACATTGAATCCTCTGGAGGAACACAAGAAAACTGTGCTCACAAAATGACTGCAATTCAAAACAATTGACAACATCCAGTGGTAGCAAGCCATTACATAACAATCACAACCCCTCTACTGCGAACCAAACACTGAGTCTCAGTATATGGTACAGCCACTACCACTACACACACACATATACACATATACAAACACACACACACACACACACACACAAACACACACATCTGCCCAGCTGTTTGCTCTGACAGGGGAACCTGAAGCAGAGGAGGTCTGGAACACATCTCAGAGGTCCACCCCTGACTGTGTGTTTGTTTGTGTGTGTGTTTGTATGTTTGTGTGTGTGTGTGTGTGTGTGTGTGTGTGTGTGTGTGTGTGTGTGTGTGTGTTTGTGTGTGTGTGTGTGTGT
>JAOPJO010000078.1:3179863-3191936 GCA_027123675.1 Molva macrophthalma | reverse complement strand
ACACACACACACACACACACACACACACACACACACACACACAAACACACACACACACACAGACACACACACACACACACACACACACACACACACACACACACACTTCGTTACCTCTAGGGCTTCCCAGGAGTGACCTAATACTTTGTTCTAAGATCTGAATAATTGGATGCTCACAGTGAAGAAGGGGAGGGGAGCTGGGGAGAGGGGTGTGTCATTGCCAAGAGAGGAGAAGGAATCAGAAAAATGTATGAAGGCGATGTCGGGAAGAGATGGAATAGCTTGGCGGGGATATCGGTGAGTGACAGACATTTAGCGGAGGGAGTGGAGACGAGGGCGGTGACCTTTCAGAGGAAGGAGAGATGTCAACTCCAGCAGCACTGTGTCTCCCCCGCTTCACTGGCTCTCCCCTCCTCTCTGTCTTTATTTTGTTCCCTATTCATCATAAAGCGATTAGGCTGTTTTCATTCTTTCTTTCTTTCTTTCTTTCCGTCTTTCTCTCTCTTTCTTTCCTCTTCCCTTCTGCTCAACTAATCCAACCGTTACGTAGTCATCATTAATGACTTTCTTTCTTTCTCTCTCCCTCTCTCTCTCCACCTCTTCTCTGCCATTCAACTCCTCCAACCGTCTTCCGAGTGAAGGTACATTGGCCATCTCCACCACATCCCCACCTCCACCGCGGAGGGACTGACACAATAACCCAGGTGGTTGTCTTCACCTCCACCCTCCTCACTCTCAGTGGGAGAGACAGCAGCAGCATTTCTCGCTCTCCTACAGTATGCTGTGCAGTCATTTATCCCGAGGATCCACACATACTTAAACAGCATTTAGGCATGCAGGCCCAAGAGTTATGCTATTTATCACACACACACACACACACACACACACACACACACACAAACACAACTCCGCATTCACACTGCCGTGATTCACTGCGCGCAGCCCTGTCTCAGCACATACAGAATCTAGTGCGACCTAGCTTGCCTTCATCATCTATGTAGGCCTACATATATAAATATACATAAATATATACACACACACACAGGCCAATATATTACTCATCGCCCAATCTGTGACTGTTTAGCATTCATTGTCCTCGGGACGTTTCCGCGGGAGATGCATCTGCGCTGAAATAGAATTTCAATATCTCCTTCTCGGTGCTTCTCGGGCATATTTTCCTGCGCTGCGCATTCGCTAACCGAAGTTGCCCGTATCTGTAAATGGCGGCGTGCAGCTTCTTCTGTGCCAGGTGAAATTGACAGGCCCGGATGCCAGGTGCTGGCGGCGCATGATGGCAGGTGTGAGAAAAATGTAATATTTTTGTGAAACCAAACCCCCCCACCCAGCACACAGCCTCACCCCCCCTGGGTTCCAGTTATTACCCCCACCCCAATCCCTCGCTAAATGGATTTTCTTGGGAGCAGCGTGAGGGGGGTCTATAGCGCGAGTATTAACTCCGGCTCACGGGCTCTCTTTCGTTCTTATTGATTTAATATTACCAAGACTTTCATAATCCCACTTATTTAATTACAATTCTCTCACGCACACAAACTGCGTTCAGCGTTTTTGCACGCAGTTGCCAATGAATAATCAAGTTTTTATTGACACGCCTTGATTAATTAGACAACGCTCGGGATTCAGACGATACACACAAACTCAATAATGCACTCCGTAAGACACCTGTCAGAATGGAGGATATTGTATTGATCGATGCGCGTGCCAGCGACTGAAGTACAAGTTAGTTTGGGATCAGGGACTTAAGTCTCTGGCGGAGCACATAATAGTAGAAAATCAGTTTGATATCGCCGTGACATTTCAAAGATAAGCCTCTTTCATTACGGGAGCGTGCGGTGTGTCTGTTGGTTTCAGACTCCGTATGAAACAATAGGTGGCGGGGCCTGGCCCACACACTCCTCCTAGAAGGTCGTCGGGACAAACAGCCACACTCTAATTATGGTCTGGGTGGAGATGCTCTGTAGGGATCACCGGCCCAGACACAGTTCCTTCGCTGCGTTACAGTGAAGATGTGGATTTGCGTTAAGGTGAAGGTCGAATCACAAATGGCTCGAGTTTTCTTTGGGATGGGCGAGTTTTTCCAGCCTTCCGTGACGGATATTAGAAGCTTCTGATTCTTAACGTTGCATTTAATAGGATGTTGGCAAAAATATTTTTCGACTTTTATCTTCACTCCTTTTTTGGGGGTTTTCAGGGACATCTTGTTTGTCCTCATGTTAGAAAACATTCAAGAGGCTCCACTTTTCCCTGAGGTGAGTTTTACAAAACCAAGCATGCAACGAGAAAAAAATGGAACAAAGAGCCAGAGGAGACGGGCAGCGAAAAAATCGATATAAACGCTTCAAAGAGTACACCTGGGAGAGGGAGGACTGGATTCTCAAAACAAGCGGAAAAGTCTGAGATTAATTTCTCATAATCCTGCTCCTTGCTATTATTCCTTAAGATTCGGTGGCAGAAGTTTGGGAGAATTATCCTCTGCTCTGCCCCTTATCTCCATATTCAGGAATAAACAACTCAAGGACTTGAATCAGTATTCTGATGGGCGAAAGAATCATAGAAAGAAACACAAATGTTATTATGCTATTTTGCGTCAAAATAATCTATTTTACATTAACTTGTTTTACAGGGGAGAAAAGGTTGAGATGCTGTTGAGACTGAGGCATCCCATTTTACCACCATGTGGGATGTTGATTTAGCCATTAGATGGATAAATCAACCTGCTACCAGCCTACCCAGTGGACTGTACCAACTGGTAGGCTGATCTACCCATCATACATCTGGAAACTCCCACTTGTTATATCACAAATTGATCCATTTTTTTAATTGGCTGTTAATGATGCATCTATATCACACCTGGTGGTAAAATAAGGGCCCTTTGATGTTTAAACCAATAACATTCCCCCCCCTGACCCCCCTTCTTATAAAGCCTGCAACGGGCGAAGACACACCTGGCTAACGGATGGTGTGACTTCTTGCCCAATCCAGTTAAATCCAGAAGGATGACATCATATTTACCCGTTGTTGTGTCACTGTATACCAGGGGTAAGATGCTCTCTCACCTCCATTTCACGCTGTCTTTACAATGAAGCAAGGGTATGTTGAAGGAAAAAGCGAATAAAAATGGCTGGCTAGGTTTCCTACAAGTTTAATGTGTCACACTACTATCCCGACTTTCCCAAGCGCATTTTTGATGCAGAGATCACATTTAAATGTAACTCGGGCAGCCTAAAATGAAATTACACAATATCGAATAGAGCCGTATAAGAACAGCATACAAACTCCATGTGTATGCTCTGCTACAAAAACCATTAACGACCTGTAGCACAGCCTACAGGTCGAAGGCCATTGATCAGACTTCTGGAGCAAAGACTTTCAGGCAAAACATTGATTTCTTCAGCGAGCTGTTGGAAGGAAGGTGACCCCCACCTCACCGCACCCAACAGAGCAGGTACCCCCCCTCCTCAAACCCTCTCTCCCCCAGCCCCGGCCTCCAAACGCCCTGGCACCATTCACTCTGCTAAACGGCCTTGACCCCGGCTTCCCTCGCTGCCGCAAATACATTGTGAGTTAAAATGAGAACCTCCAACTTTCCAAGGCAGCTTGTCTCGGAAAATGGATAACATTGAATGGCCTCTTTGCCTGAATTCCCTCAGTAGAAAATTGATGCCAGATGAAATTATAGGAAGATTGTATTTTCTCTTCTATCAATTTGTTTCTATTTTACTGTGTTGGGTCTAAAATGAAGAGTTTTGGGAGGCTGTTGATTATGTTGTGTAGCCTTGACATGAATTAAGGAGAAATGATAGGATTGTGTTTAATGCATATTTTTTACAGTTTCCGTTATGTATTCCTACTAATCAGGTACTTCAGTCTTCTAGTTTGTTATGCTTCTGCAAACGTAATGCTATTTTACCAAACTAAAGTTAGGTTATTAAATGAACTGAGGCTATTTTAGCTAACCGGTCATTGTATGAAAATGTATTGTTTTTGAGAACCATGAAAATCATACCATTTCAACAACTGGGTCTGGGTCTTTGTGTCTGATGGATAAAGTGGTCTTATTTGTTTGAATGGTGGCATTATTACATTGGTTGATTGATTAATAGGATTGAGACAAATCTTTTGACACTTTATCTATTTTCCACAAAAAGCACAAATATGGCCTATATCATATCTGGACTGAGCTTAACAAAATCTTTACATTTGTTATATAGTTGAGCTAGAATTGGCCTCTAAGGTCTCTATTGCAAAAACAACATGGATGAATTGTCAAGTGCCTGACTGTTATGACCAACATATGTCCAGACCCTAGCTGTTTGCCTCCGTTTAACATTAGTCGGCATACGATCACAGAGAAGAACTTTCACTCAGCTCTCCGTAGGGGTCTCCTAGGGTTCACCAATAAGAGAAAGTATTGGTAGGCGACATGTTGAAGCCTAATGGCTGTACCGAACACCAGCTGCCTTCAGAATGAGTTAGAAGTGACCTTGGAACCTTCCACACTTCCATAATGGAACTAAGTGCTGTAGCCAGTCATCGCTCTGTGGCTGCCTCTATAGTGTCCGTACACTCTATTACTGATGCCAGCTAAATATGTACACATACATCCAGATCACGAAGCACCACACTATTACGGCATAGTACAGAGTGTGATATGCTACGGTATTATAATAAACCTCGGTAGGACTGGATACAGGAAGGCCAGTTCGTACTGCCACCACTATGTTAGTCCGGTATGGTCCGGTCACAGTGTCAAAGGCCTCAGAATAAACGCAAACTCATACAAACATGAAACAAATTGCTTACTATGAGACAGGGAATTTTTATAAAGGGCTAGCAACTCCTTAAATAGGAAACACAGGCTTAAGGTTTATATTACTTTATATTGCTTATGTATATAAATTAATATTGCACACTTGAGCTATTAAATTTGCTTACTAAACACTATGTCTACACACATAGACATAGTGAGCTATAAATTATAGTTACACCACACAATGCCGCCACCGACATCCAGTTCGTAACATTCATAACACTGCAAATGCAAACGCTTTCATCAGTGGGCCATAGGCTCAGTCAACATGTGTTACCTCATTCGGTAGATATTGACATAACAGACATGTATTTACATGAAAATCTTCGAGATTGCCACTTATAAGTAAAAGTAGTAAACCCACACTGTATAAATACTTAAGTCCTTAAGTAAAAGTCCAGCATAGAACATTTTACTTAAATTTACAAGCTTCAACATGAACTTAAAGTACTAAATGAAAAGTAGGCCTACTTATAATGCACTCGTAATGCATTCACTGGAGAAAAAAAATTCTGCTCTTGTTTTTCTGAATTAATGACATAATTATCTCAGAATTCGGAGAAAAGTTTCTATGTAAAAAATAATTCTGTCCTGTTTTTCTGAATTAATGAGATACCTCAAAATCGTGCGATAAACTCACCTACATGGAGTACGGTTGCTGCTGCTAATCAGCCTAACCCTCCAAAGGTGATTTCAAATACGGGGTCGAAATAAGGTATCTAAGGTATTAGTTAACATGTCAAATTATGTAATCGAACTGTTCGCTTGACCACATGTAACAGAAGAGAATGCATTTCAGATGCATCCTCTTATAGCCGTGAAGCATGCCATATCGGTTCAACTGGAGAAACCCCACTATGTCCAGCAGATCATAATGGGCTTTCCGTCTGAACAACCCCAAAGTCCTGCGGTGCCTGTACAAAGTGGACAAACTAATAACAGCACCATCAATATTACTCAAGGACACCAGTATCTCCCAACGTCTGAAACATAAACCAAAATAAAACTGGATTCAACTCAACATGTTTGCTTCTAAGAAATCAAGCTCACACGTGAATGACAGCTTCTCTTGGGATTTTGAGGTATTTCATTATTTCTGAAAAAAATCATTCAGAAAAGCAGAGCATCATTTTTTTTTACCACATTACAACTTTTCTCAGAATGAATTCAGAAAAGCAAGAGCAGAAATTTTCTTAAGTGAATTTTTAAACTAGAATGGCCTATGTCAGAGTAACATATATTATATTATTGGTTTTGGATTTATTTTTGCTATATGCAATAATTCGTCGGTTTAATGTTGCAGCTGGTAAAGGTGGAGCTCATTTTTATTGATTTATATATATATATTACTCTACATACCATTGGGTAGCTTCTGAATTTCCTCCTGGGGACCAATAAAGCCCTATTGATATAATAATATAATGTAATCATAATTTGTATTGTTAATCTGAATGTTCAAAATAACTAGTAACTAAAGGTGTCAAATAAATGTAGTCAAGTAAAAAGTACAATATTTGCCTCTGAGACGTAGTGGAGTAGTGAAGTATAAGGTAGCATAGAATACAAATAATAAGTACCCTATCCTATCTTCATCACCAGCCACCCTAAACAGAGACACTCAAATATGCATGTTCATCACAGTATGCAGGTGAGTTTTTCTCAAAGTGAAATTGAACATTTTGTGGTGTGTGTATTTATTTTACCCAGTAAATCCCGAAGGTCTGAAATAAAGAAATAAGAAAAGATGGAACTGAATGCAGCAGCCTAACCAACATAATGCGATGCAGCAGGCAGGAATTCAGCAGCTAAAAAAATGTTTGAAATCTGAAAACATACCATTTCAACCCTTAACCATTCCTTCAGATGGTTAACAAATTGTGAATTAATTCAGGGAATATATTTTTGATTAACTGCAAATAAAAGTTTTTCAATAATCCTCCCAAGATAAATCATTAATTGAACAGTATAGGACACCGATTCCCAGCCTGGTACATCCAGAAAAAGTAATTCTGGGCATTGTAGGAAGATACAAATCACTTTATTATATAGATTGGTAAATAAACTTCAGAAATCCTTTATCAATATTATATGTTTTAAAGCAATGTCAAAGCTGCATTTTTCTGTCATTATGATATCTTGAAAGTCCTTTTTTCAATAGATGAACCAAAAAACTGTTGATGGAGGGGATATTCAATTATACAGAATATTTGATTCAAGAATATTTGATTGAAGATGACTTGATTACAGACTATTTTGAATTGTGTTTTATTTGTTTGTGTTCTCCCGTGGTTGGAACAGAAGAAATCCAACAAATTCAAGCATATTTCCTTAGAGGCGTCCGATTGCACACTAGTGTAATCTAGGAGCAATTCACAACAATCACTTGAGAGCAATTTTAAACGTACAACAAAATGATCGGTTAGGAAAAAAAAAACTGCTTTAGCATGAAAACTCATCTTGGTCCAGATGTGGCTCGATAACTATCGGAAGATAACTGTCGGATACAAGGAGTTCGTCTAATTGTCTGGAGAAATGAGACACGTTAAACGAAGCCAGAGAGACTCTAATTAGCACTGATTGCTGCTGTGAGTGACAACTTGTTTATGCAATGATTTGATAAGAGCCTCATTTATGACAAAGCTTGATGGGGAAAGTATGCACAGGCATATTTGATTGCTTATGAAATTAGCCAAATAATGAAGTCACCAATACACTTCATTATATCAATTGACTTCATTTCAATAGAAAGCCAAAACTAATTTTCATTTTGACTCAAACAGATTTCACCAGGCACCCCACAGCCATATTGCCAAATTGGTTGATTGGGCCATGGGCTTAAATTCTCTTAAATGTTTCTGTTTTCATTAGTTAGTGAGTTTTCCCACAGTATCGTGCATGCAGCAGGTTCCGCCCTAGCACACTCCTGATTGGCTCCCATCAAAACCAGCTTAGACTAGACTTCTGCCATAAGCTGAGGACTGCAAACCTCAAAAGATGAAAAACATGCTAACTTTCAAGGTGAGGCAGAGCTTAGCTCCAGCTAGTTTTCCTTCAACCTCCCCATTGATGGAGGATCCAAGCGGGGCATTAGGAGGAAGCCTTGGGTGGGAGTCAGAGAGGGGCGTCTCACTCAGGGATGCCCAATCTGAGGCCTTGATCTCAGCTGGGCTTCCCCTGGCCTGCTGGGTGAGGCTGGAAGTCCTGCGGAGAAGACCCACGCCCAGCAAACCAGGGGATAACTAATACTGGGATGGGAGCGTGGAGGTGTAGGAGGTGGGGCTTTGTATCATCTGAGCTGGGTTTTAAAATAAGCATAACAGCATGTTCTGAAGATGACAGACATAAGATGATTGCCAGAAGCTGTCATCCATTCCTGGCCCAGTTCGCCCCCATTTATAGTTAGGAAGATGCTTTGCGACTCCAAAATTTGTACATTTGTGTGCATCTGCTTCCACACACGTCATTTGAACACTATCAACATCTGCTGGTAATATCGAAGTCCCAGTGAAGTGGTTAGTAGTAGTAGTTTGCTGGTGGCTACGGACCATTAGGCAATCTGATTTATATCAGAGACATTACCATCAAATAACTAGCTTATCAGCACTCTGTTAAGCACTACATTATTAGAAGAAAGCTAAAAATTAACTCAACTTACACTATTGACAGTGTGAAGCCAGTCCATAGTGGGTCTCTCTCTCTCTCTCTCTCTCTCTCTCTCTCTCTCTCTCTCTCTCTCTCGCTCTCTCACCATTCCCGCTTCATCTCTGCCAGTTGCTTGTGGCATCATTCTGGGAATGGGGCGTACAAGGATCAAAGATTACTGCCTTGAGAGAGAGAGACGGGGGGGATGGGAATTTCCAGAACATCAGGCGCTTTGGGGGGAAATCTATAAGGAGCACAACGTTAGCTGAACGACGTATCTAGCACAGGCCAGCTAAACAGAACAACAAGGGGATATTAAGTGCTGTTCGTAGAATAACAGTAACAAATGTATTATTAAGAATCCTGCCTGGGATTGTGTTTTTTTCTGATGTTATGTCTGTTATGTATTATTTTTTTTCTTATTTTTTCAGTCTTTTCTTTGCTAAGACTCAATTTACCCTGCTCTGTTTTCTAGCAAAATGACAAAATCCTTTCTCAGGATTAACAACCGTATGAGCTTCAGCTTAGCAACAGTGAGGTAGACAGGCCAACCTGCTAACCGATTTTGTTTCTATACCTTTTGGCCATTATGAAAAGGAAAGCTTTGGGTGGATATGAGTGACTCTTTTGCATCGAGGGCATAACAGCAACATGCGATAGTAGATCCTCAACTAAAAGGGGAATGGAGTAAATGTCCAATTCTGTCGGCCATCTTTGAATTACTTGCCAACTGATATGCATTTTTTGTAAATCCTCTTTGAACGTTTTATGTCCTTCAATAACACGGTCATCGTTCTATGGTATGTTTTGATGGAAAAATGGTGATTAGGCAACGAATCGCAATGAAAAACGTTTTTTCTGATGCAAGCCCTCGTTGCTGGGCTAGTTTCGTACATCATTGTGTGTGTATGGATTACATGGGGACTAATATGGGTCACAATATTTATTAACAGCAAACACAGTGACAGTGGGGACAACAGGAGAGGACTACAGTCTGTTGTATAGTGCTGCTGGATGTGTTTACACACAGATTTACTGCTGCTCCCCCTCTATACAGTGTGTGTATTATATAGTGTGTGTTTGTGTGTGTGTACAATATGATGGATTCCATGTGTGTGCATGTGTGTTTGTGTACAGTAGGCTGTGTGTGTGTATATGTGTGTACAGCAGCGTGTGTGTGTTTATGGTGGTGATTGTGTGTACACAGCAGTTTGTTAATACAGTATTGTGTGTGTGTGTGTGTGTGTGTGTGTCTATACAGCAGTGTGTGTATACAGTTATGTGTCTTTATGGTAGTGACTGTGTACACAGCATTATGTCTGTGTATGATAGGGATTGTATGTACACTGTAGCGTTTGTGTGTGTGTGTGTGTGTGTGCATGTGTGTACACAGTAGTGTGTGTATGTGCTTGTTTCCTTGTGTGTGTAATAGCCTCTGCAAGCTGAGGTATGTTCAGCCTTCTCCTTACTCTCTTGTTTCTCTGCAGACATTCATCAAGACCAAGACAATCCCACCCCCACCCCCACCCCACACACACACACACCCCTCTCCTAGGCCCCATCTAATGACCCTCCACACATGCAACGTCTACTCTCTAATGATCTCCCTCCTCTCCTCTTCCTCATCACTCTCTCTCTCTCTCTCGTTCTTCTCCCTCAACTTTGTGTACCTTTCATCACTCCCTCTCTCCTCTTCTTTCTTTGCCCTCTCTCTCTCATCACTGTTCTTCCTTTCGCTTCATCTTTCTCCCTCCTCTCATCTTCCTTTACTCTTCCACTCATCACTCATTCCTTTTCTTCCTTCCTCTGTATTGCTCTCTCTCTCTCTGTCTCTCTCCCTCTCAGCAGGTAAGAAGATAGGATCTGAGGAGATGCTAACAACATATCAAGCTGTCAGGTTTCAATTTGTGGATTCCTGAATAAATGCAACGGCACTTCAATCTAATTCTCATGTTTGTAGTCAACCTAACACTTACTGGAAATATTGAAAAGCTGTGTCAATTTAACATAAAAGTCCATACAATACTTTTTCCGGACTAAAATATATTGTAATGCTGATTCATTTCCACATAAAAGTAAACACAACAATTGCTGGACCTAAAATTGAAGTTGAAGTCGTCAATTCAATATGAAAGTCTGTAGCACATTTCATATCCAGAATGCAAGATCCTGCTCGCTGTCTGTCTTGATTTGTGTGAAAATTGTAATATTTACAGCATAACTTCCTGAATGTGTGCGTGAACATGTGTGTTTGTAAATGTTTGTGTGTGTGTTTGTGTGTGTGAGTCCATGCATGTGCATGCACAGACCTAGTTGACAACTAGTTGACAACTTCATCTCCTTCCTTCTAGGACCTCATCTCATTCCTCCTAGTTGACAACCTCATCACCTTCCTCCTTATGACATCATCTCCTCCCTCCTAGACCTCATCTCAAAGATGACAACCTCATCACCTCCTTCATCCCTCCTAGAGGAGGACCTGAAAGAGGACCTCCTCTTCAGCTCAGTGTCTTTCTCTCTCTCAGCTGACGGATGTCTCTCTCTCGCTCTCTGACCCCCTGCTGTGTGCACACGTCTCCGCATTCCACACACACACGCCATGATGGATGCTCCGTGCGGCATCCCGCAGCAAATCACCTCTCACGCTATCGATCCGCTAGGATGTCCTGCCCCCATTCATCTCAGTGCCTTTTGTTTCCCCTGTAGAGTTCCCTGTGGTCGTCTAAGCTTTGCTAATGATTCTGTTGTTCCATACAATGTCTGACCTGGGACCGCTGTATTTCTTGTTGCGGTACACCTAATGTGAGGCTCGGGGCCCTAGCTAGAGCTAATGTAAGACAGAGAGACCTACTTAAAAAATGTCAGCCGTGTGGTTAGTCTGAGATGGAGAGGAGAGGACGAAGAAAGAGGATGAGAGGGGAGGTGTTTGGTGTATAAGTGTATGTGTGTGTTACTGTGTGTGTTACTGTGTGTGTGTGTGTGTGTGTGTGTGTATGTGTGTGTGTGTGTGTGTGTCTATGGCTGTGCATGTGTGTGTGGCTGTGCATTTGTGTGTGTGTGCATGTGTGCGTGTGTGTGTACTGTCCCCGAGCTTTGATCACCATGGCGACACTTCCTCTGTCCATTATCCAAACTTGCATGACCTCTTGCTGAGACCACCATTTCATAACTTTGAAAATCGTGAACGGTGAATTTCTTATATTTTTTCGTGAACAGTTTTCAAGTTGTTAGGCTTTCAACTATTCTCCTTCTATATAATTCAACACTAAAAATAAGAAAAGTTTGGCAGCCGTGGGGTGGAAAAAAAATCACATGATAAGATCTTGATCCCAACTGCTCGTGAAAATTTGGCCAGGACAAATCCCCAAAACGAATAATTATATAAGCCCATAGCTCACGGTTACTCCATCCACTGCGTCTCAACGTGCGTTTAATCCCCCACGAGCAGATTCAGCGGCTAACAGAGCTAATGTGATACAACGCTAGCTGAATAATTAACTAAACATTCACATCTTCACGCATCAAACAACCGCCAAAACGATCACTTCCGGGGGGGGGGGGGGGGGGGGCGGGGGGGGGGGGGGGGGCGGGGCGGGGGGGGGG
>JAOPJO010000078.1:3168715-3179853 GCA_027123675.1 Molva macrophthalma | reverse complement strand
CCCCCCTCCCCCCACCCCCAGCCCTGTTCTATGAATAAGCATGGCCCAGCTCATTGCCCCCTCCACAGGGCTCCGCAGCGCTCCAGATTAAGTACATTACACTCATATTCCAAAACGAATTTCCATTGAGTTGAGGGAAAGAAATTTCCCTTTATTTCAGTTGATCCTTGTGGGGTTGTTTTGGGGTCTGGGCTGGTCTGCCCTTTTATTTATTTTTTTGATAGTACAAAGAAAATGAAATATCAACATAACCTAACCTTTTCCACTTTTACTTCTATTCATCCCGAACGTTCATTCACGAAATGTCACTCCTTTCATTTGAGCTTGAATATATGTTATAGGGTTTATGGTTCTTATATATTTAAAAATAAGGAATATCGGATTAATATTAAATGTAGTTTTTTCACCTTCACAAAGAGCTTGGGTGAAATATAAAGATTACTCCAGGAACCCACAACAACAATGAGGTGTGGACTCAGGGATAAGAGGACGGCTAGGAGTCTTCAATAGACGGTGGTGGACAACGTGTTCTTTCCCTCCAAAAGATGTTTGAAAAGGAACGAACGGCTAGAGCAAGGGAAACATACTTTGTGAAGCATATTCACGTTACATGTACAAGGAGAATAGGTTATACAGATGAACCCTAAATTCCAAATGCCTTTTTTTCTAAAACAAGACTATATTATGTACCACGTTATATTAGAGAACCACTTCAACCAAATAAACCAGATTGCTGCAATTGACCACAAGGATAGCTATGACAACTGTTGTTGCAAAGTTACAAAAATATGTCACTTTTTGTGTAAGTTGAGGGTTGGTTAAGTAACTTTAGCAAAACTTTACTAAACTGATCAATGATGGCAGAGACATTGCATATTTACACACCATCGGCAAACCTCAAAATTGATCAGCATGCAACAATGTAGTCATGAAGTGGACAAATATTTCCTGATATGCAGCGTGAGCAATAAAAACACACAATACCCAAGCACAGGAAGTGTGTTCAGCCATAAGTCACGTCTTCAATTACGTTTAGCAGCCCGATTTTCCCTTTGTGTCTCATTCCCTGGGAGAGCCCGGGACAATGATACGCTTCCTAAGGCGAGCCTCAGCGATCAGACTCAACAATTGACTTTTATATTGTGCGGAACGCGCGTGTAGATCAAGAAGGACGTGCGTGCGCACGGACAAAGAGGTTTGATATTGAGCAGAGCTGAGCTAGTTGCATCAAGGGATTGTTTTTTTAGTGGCAGAAACCTGTAGGTTGAGGAAAAACACTTTAGATTCACTGTCCGCCCCTGAACTTGTTCCCTGGTCAAATTAAACACCACTTTGTCTAGTCGTTAGAGCGGTCCATGCGCACCTTTAAGGTTCTGGGATCTAATCCCAATGTCCACAATCTACTTGTAGGATTCCTTGAAGATGTCCTAATCCTACCTGCTCTCTTTGGATAAAGTGTCTGCTAAATAACTAAATATTAAATAGGTGGTCATTTAAATATACGGTAGGGTAGGCAATTTATTTTAGAAGCATTTTTTGTCATATTGAAAGTATCTCGATAGCAATCAATAAAACAAATCAAATGAATGGATGGCCGACCTCAGGGGCGTTTCTCTCTTCTCTTGAGGACTTTTGGGCAATGGATAAACAAGCTTCATTGTGATGCTTTTATATGCACTCTCGCTCCTTAATTCAAAGTACATGTCTTGATCATTGAAAAATGTAAATGTGAACCTCAAAAACTGTTGTTTCCTTTCCAGATTAATAATATGATATTCAACTGCTATCCTTTATTCACAGCTACAGTACCAGACTAGAGACAAACAGGTAATGTATTTATGTTTACATAAAAACATTACATAAACTTTCCAATATAAACCATATAAACATTCCAATGAACATTAGTTTATTGGAATATTACATTTTCTCACACACAAACACACACACAATATTCAGATACAGTTCATGGAATGTAGTGCTGCACTGTTACCCTCTCAATCATCTGCTGCAGTCTCTCCTCTCTCTATAGCTCCATCATCTGATGTTGCACCTTCTCTCTTCTCTTCTCTATCATCTGCTGCTCTCTCTTCTCTCTCTCCATCATCTGCTGCTCTCTCTTCTCTCTCTCTCCATCATCTGCTGCTCTCTCTCTTCTCTCTCTCTCTCTATCATCTGCTGCTCTCTCTTCTCTCTCTCTCCATCATCTGCCGCTGGCTCTCTCTTCTCTCTCTTCATCATCTGCCGCTGGCTCTCTCTTCTCTCTCTTCATCATCTGCTGCTGGCTCTCCACTCTCTCGCCATCATCTGATCAATTCTTTATCGAAAAGGACTCCAATACAACCAGTAAAGGGCCGCTCACTTGAGACGCGTTAAGAGACTGGGCGCGACCCACTCCACTGCTTCTCGACGGGGAAAGCGGCTCCGCCCTCGCGGCGTTGCTGCAGAGGGGACCCGCTTTGAAGTTAAAATTATTTCAACTTTGACCCGGTGGATTTTGCTTGTTTTAAACTTGCCGTTCTCGACAACACAACCTCGCGATGCCTGTGGTGTTCCACCGCGTCTCAAGTGAATGCACCTTAAAGGGTTAACTAATGTAGGCGGACCAACCCTTATAAAATTATTTTATTTCACTGTATTGCTAATTGTATCAAACTCAAGTGTGAATTTTATGTTTAATCTAAAAAATATATTGAAACCATCATGAGGGGCAACAGTAGTGCATAATAGGTTGCATAGTATCTGCAACATATTAATTTCCATCTAATGTGAAATAGAAAATAAAATAAAAAAATTGATAAACTGTACATTCTTAATGAAAACACGGAACAAGGTGAATGGTGACTGTGTGCTACATGAATACCTAGCCTACATATAAACATGTCGGCTTTGTGTATTTATCAGTTATGAAGTACAACTGCCAGCATTTGCCCAACTCTCTCTCCTGGTGGGCTGAGGTTCTTGGACTAAAGTTATGGGAGCAGAGGGGATAGGAAAGGGGAGATTGGTCCATCTACTTGGGCATTAATTTCTGGATTTCAGAAAATCTCCATGTATCAGCACTGAAAGAATCTGTGATCCTTCAGGGCCTGAGCAGGAAAAATGTGTAATTTTCATGCATGAGATAATTACCTGCCTTAAAGGGAATACAAAAATCTAAGCCCTGGCTTAATTAATAAAGGTGTATTAATTTACCTTTGATCAATGCCTCTTACTCTATTAGTTGACTTTTTTAAGTGTTACAATTCACCCGAATGATTTATTCGCTGAAGTTAAAGTGAAATGCAAAACAGCCCTTGACACCAAAACATTTTTCAAGGGAAGTTTGCGCTCAGATTAAATCAGGCTTGTGGCTATGCCTAAAAGTTAGATGGATGGATGGATGGTTAGAAGTTAGAAGAGATATGAGCTATGCTACTTGTCATGCCCATAACCGTACCAATCTTAACTATGAAGTGTGTCTGTTGTCATGATATATAATCAATAAGATGATTCATCTCTGCACCTTCAATTTGTATGATCCACCGCTGTGCTTTTCGCTTACACCAGACGTAGAAGAAGTTTGTGAAGTCTAGCATCGCTGTCTTTTGTTGATGATCAGCTGTCACCCTGTTGCTAGGTTACGCACAAGATACAGAGAGCCTATTGGTCGGACATAAAGACAAGGCTGCAGTGGATTTTATAATGATTCATCCGACTCTGTCTTCCCAACGTCAATCCTCAAAACATTTAATAGCCAGATATGATTGTGTGTCATCATCGTACAGCACTTTTCAAGTCAAATAAATAACACAAGGGCCGCACACTGTAACAGAGTTTAGTTTTATCAAGTGAAGTAATGAGGGGAGAGCAGGAGCACTTGGTGGACAGAAATTGTTTGAGTTGAGAGCAGTTAAAAATGTCACAAGCTTGTTGTGATTCATCTGCAAAGACCAAAAGACCATGTCACACTAAGAAGCTGTAAGTAAGCTAAGAAAGAAACGTTTGAAGATTGCTAATATGTTATATGTTATGGCTGGGAGTTTGACTCCCAGCCAGAAAGTACTGGGTTGAACTCACGGTCAAACCCCTTCCATGCTCCTTAATTACCTGTCTCTGTATTCACTGTCTAACCCCTACCTGCTCCTTACTGACCTGGTTCTGTATTCACTGTCTAACCCTACCTCCTCCTTAATGACCTGTCTCTGTACTGTCTAATCCCTAATTGCTCCTTAAAAATCAGTCTCTGTTCTGTGTACTCCCTAACCTGCTCTTTTATGACCTACCTCTGTACTGTCTAACCATTACCTGCTCCTTAATGACCTGTCCCTGTATTGTCTAACCCCTACCTGCTCCTTAATTAACAGTCTATGTGTTCACTGCCTAACCCCTACCACGACCTGTATCTGAATTCCCTGTAAGTCACTTTGGATAAAAGCATCTGTCAAATGAGAAATAGAAAATTGTATAATATAAACACATCCATATTACATTTCAAAACAAGTGACAACATGCACCAATTGGAAATGAGCCTTCATTACGCGGGGAATACGACTTGTACATTAGTGCACCTCACTGTCACCGATGATGACACGTTCATCAACGGATGATTCAGATAAAGTACGCCATAGCAGCCCCCCCCCCATCTCCACAACCCACACGCATCCACAGCTATCCACCAATCACAGCCCGCTCTGTCTCTTTCAACAGCGAGCCGCCTGCTGCACAACCACATAATCACCTCTATGACTATGTCATCTGCATACCGTTAAATATTCAAACACTTCCAAATCATCCACCGCTTTTCTTTATGTTCGGCGGCCGCGAGACATGCAAATGCTCAAGTCCCCCGGGAGGTGGGAGACAGAGAGAGAGAGGGGCACGAGGAGGTCATTGTATAGAGGATGAGTGTGTGTGGGGATGGGGGGGGGGGAGGAGAGACTAGCACACAAAGGGGATGCGCAGCATGCTGTCGCTTGTTTCATCCAGCGCTTCATCCCTCGGTTTCTATTAGCGGCCGTAAACGAGATGAGAAAAACAGACAGATACTTGACTTTCCTCTCTCTCTCTCTCTCTCTCTCTCTCTTCACTTTTTACTTACATCTCTCCCCCTCTTTTCCTTTCACTCTTCCTCCTTCTCTCTTTCGCTTTCTCTACCTGTCCCCCTGCCCCTCCCCCCGCCTGTCTTTCATTCCCCCGATGGATTTGAAGACGTCTCTCAAACATTGATAGGAGACAGATTACCCCAGTTCACAAGTTTTTTTTATTTGACTTTAAATACGCTTTGAAAAAAAAGCATCATTAATTACAATACACTAATGAAAAGGGAATGTCATCATTACCGGGGCTTGTTTATTCATCTTGTGTATTTATTTGTGTGTCTCTACCTATCTCAGTTCTCTGCCACAGCTGAAACCACTGAAAAACACACACACACACACACACTCACTCACCTTTTCCACCCAGCAAGGAGCCGTAGCAGCAGCCGTGGCCACCCCATTCACATTCACTTGTTATACGATTCGCTGAATTAGTTCTTAAATAACCCATCTGGCGTATGTGGCCTTTTTCTTTCAACTTTGAGTGCTGTTTTTTCCACTTGGCATTGGAGTCAAAAACTAATTATTCTGCTTTGTCCCGCTGTGGAGAATCTCGCTCTTTCATTGCTAAGTCAGCCGGTTGGCCCTGAGAAATACATTGTCTTCACAACATGATGTTAGGTTCCGCTAATAAAAAACTACTCGTCTCGCTGTTCTTCACGAGTGAGGGAGGAACATGATTTCTTGATGATCGTACCATTTGATAAGGCACGGATAGATTAGTGGTGAGGGTTTTTTGACTCCATAACACTCAGTCTAACCTGCAGGTATATTCTACAGCAAGATGCTTTAAGAGCCTTTTGAAAAGAAGTCTCAAGATCATCACACACACTTCCAGTATCATGATCATGAACATTTTTCAGCAAAGAAAAGTGATATATGATAATAAAAATATATATCCAAAGTAAAAGTGCCCATTACCCACGAGGTGACAAAACACACTTTGTGTCTCATGAGGATAACGTTTTGAGACTCACCCTTTATCCGTTAAAGCTCAGAAGGCGGTTGTTATTTCATAGGGGGTTAACGGCGTGCCACCAATATTATGACCCTCTAACAACAACCTGTGGCGTGTCACATCGTCGCAATCTAAAATGAACAAATGATTCACGTCCAGACTCAAAGTATAGAGAAGATCCCGCGTTTGTTGCGTGCACCACAGGTTCACCTTGATGTCCAGTGTAGCATGGAGGCGGAAGGAGGAGGTAGCGCAATGCTAATGGTTTTCACAGGCACCCCACTGAGACTATAAGGGTTATTATTAAAGTCAGAAGACTGCTTCTGTTGCTGTTAACACCCTGCGTGAACCCATGTATTTTTGTGTGGGAAATGATAATATCTAACGCAGGAAAACACAACTTACTCTAAGTTCATTGGAATGGAGCTCAGAACATAACATGCTAAATTGCAGATGTAGATTTTCCTAATCAGAGTACTTTATGATTCCCGAGAGAATTTGTTAAGGTCATATTTGTTAAGGTCATATGCTCAAGATTGAAGAATAAAGAAAAATAAAATAAGTCAAACATATATAAACACAAAAAAAGGTAACATAATATAAAAATGTGAAATATAGAATGGTATTAATATAAAGTGGCTCAGATGTTTTCACATTTAAGTGAAATATCAAATATTGAGATATGAAAAGGCAAATTTGCAAAAACATTTTAAGAATATGGGAAAGTAATGAAAGGCAACCTCCTGTCAGTCAATACAAGACAGGAGGTGAGCAGTAGCAGTTTTAAGTGAGCAGTATTCAGAGTTAATGTGACTTATTGTTCTTTAAACATGCAGTGGTCTTTGTAAGAAGCTTCAATCCAAAAATTGGATACATTTACCTTATTCTGCCAACCGTTTTAATATACTTTTGACTCTGTCAGTGTCCATGCACAGAGACGCTGCAAATAAGGTGTAGATTTCATTATTTGACAAATGTGTCCCGCGGCCAGTTAAATCTGGCCTGCCTAGTCTGATATGCCCGCTATTTCACTCAGAGAAAACCTTTTAGGCACACCTCACCTCCATCCCCTCCACCAGCATGCAGAACAAATACCTCAAAGTTATTCCTTACCAAATGTCTCACATTCAAATTGAAAGGTTTTTATATACAGCCAAGGGCCGCAGCTGCCTGGGAATTTGTTTATTGAATTGTGACCAGCGCCTGGCATTGCCCGGATTTGTTTAAAGCTCTGTTGTTCAACTTGGTCAACTTGTTGTTCAACTTGGTCAATAAAGAAAACAAAGGTTGTTGTTGTTTCGTTTTCGTTTTTGTTTATAGGATAAGGATACTTTAGGATAAGGACTTAAACGTGACACTTGCAGTGGAAAGTGACAGCGTTGGTTTAAAGGCCCGGTGTGAGATGTTGATTAGCCATTACAAGATCTACCCACTTGTGATGTCACAAACAGGTAGCTCTTGAAATGACTAGTAATGGTTTATCAACATCACACCTGGTGGGAAAATAGGGGCCCTTTAAGCTGTCAGCGCTTAAGCACAATAACCGAAGAGCTCCTTATATAAGTACGTCCCCACTACAGAGTCTTCTTGTGGTGTTTTCTAGCTTGTGTTTGTTGTTCTCTGCCAGTACTCCTCGCTGCTATAAATTGATTTTGAAGACATTGGCATAAATTTATGATTAGAGCTACCTTTATTTCCACAAGACTTTCAAGAAAGTTATGCTCCCTTGCAAAACTGCACTTGCAAAACAGTAAAGTATATTTAAGGAAGAGTTTTGTTGCTCTTTGTAGAAGTAGTGGGAGAGTGAGCAAGCGCTGTGACTGGATTTATCTTCATTCTAAATACATCTGACACTCCACTTCAGTCCTCCAGTGTTAAGGAAAACTAAATTATGGAACAGGTTTTTATCTGATCTAGTTTTTATCTAATCCTATTCATCTTTTTAGATTGAGTGTCCATCGTAAAGGGTAACTGAAACCCAAAATCACTTTTTTTCAGTAAACCAGTTTCACAAAGTGTTGGTGAAGATGTGTTCACCAACACTTTGTGTTGGTTATTTTTGAATAACATTTATGAAGTTGTTAAATGGGGTGAAATCTATCTAAAATATTAATGGTCTGCTATTACAAATTTTGTCAAGAAAAAAAGCTTCATCAAAGTAGTAGTTTTCTATTGGCTGTGCACCCTTGCCCAAGCAAGTGTGTTGGCGTTTTGGAAACGTTTGACAACAGCCGTCGCAGCTGCTCCTGTGTAAACCAACATGTCAGTTTTATCTAAAACAAGGTATTTGCCTCAGATCACATCTTCCTGGGCGGAAATTGAGGAGTGGAGGGTCCACCTAGATGTATGATGGATAGATCAGCCTACCAGTTGGTACAGTGCACTGGGTGGGCTGGTAGGTTCATCTTTGAATCTATCTATCAATGTATCACCTGGGTGGACATGCCCGCTTGTGATGTCACAAATGGGTACATTGCCCGCGATGGCTAATCAACATCACACCTGGTGGTAGGAACATGTAGGCTGAAGGTAGACCAGAGTCAATCAAAAGGAGGCATGAACACCCTCTTCTCCTCTAATTGGACTTGCTTTTTTGAACTAAAGGAAAAAAGACACTTCTTGTTCCAATTATCCTCCAAAATATGTGCCTGAGGAGTGACCTTTTTTCTTGTCAAACATGTCTCTTACCCAAGGAGATAGCAGGAGTACTGGTGCTTTTAGGGGTTCTTCAAAGACCAAACCTGCTGTATAAACACTATTCCCCCTTGAAATTAAGACCTCACGCGTCTTTAAAGCTACCAGGGGTGTCAGAATCAGCATTTTTCACTGTACACCCCGCCCCTTTGATACTGGATCTAAGTAACTTCATTGAGACAGGACAAACTGATGTTGACCTCAACCCCCTTTATAGTGCACTCTCCCTGCCACTGAAGCCACTCCAAGCTCTTAACATTTATATCTCCCATTAATCCTTACTCATGCTTACATTCACACACAGGGGGGCCGTGATGGCCATGTCAAGAGATGGCCATGTCACTGCTCCCTGTCGCCAGGGAGCAGTGAAAGGTCAGTTGTGGGTTTGTTTCTTTTCTGCTCAAGGGGACTTCAACGGATGGAGGATCGGGTATCGAACGTGGTAACCTTCGAAACATCAAGATGATTTACTCCATTTCCTGTGCGGCTGCTACCCAGAAGGAGAGCCCCTTCAAGCATTTCCAATTACTTATAGAGCTGCCGTGCGCTACTTACAGAGAAAAAAAAAAAAAACAGTGTATGCAGTGTTTTATAACAGTCAGCAGAATCTCCTCTCCTCTTTTCCCCTCAAAATTGGTCGTCCATGTTTCTGTGTGTAGGCGTGGGGCTGTGGGGACTGGAACGCGACCCAGTGAGGGAGAAAGGAGGGTGTTAAATGGAGAGCGGTGCCCTGTGCGAGGGCGTATTTGCATCTGAATGATTCTGGGTCGGCTGAGTCGGCTGAGCGTGGGTCGTTGGAAATCCTGCGGGGGTTTGAGCACAGCGCGACTTCTCTTACCCCTCATTTACATAACCCAATAAGGGGATAATGAGCCATTAGCGAACTGTCAATTAGAGCCACACTTATCTTCTCACAGGCTCGATTGTTTCGTAAGGTGATAAGCATTCTTTTTTTTTTGTTGCTAAGATGCTATTTTTAAACCCGTAGGGAGGAATATTGTTTTGGATTGAATGGGGGACTGCTTATCGGTAATCAGGGTGATGGAGTTGTGGTGGTGGTAATGGTGGAGGAGCTGGTGGTGGTAGCCTCCAGGTTGAGGTGGTGATGGAGGAGGTGGTGATGATTGTGGGGATGGAGGTGGTTATAGTGGTGATGATGGAGGAGGTATCAGTGCTGTTGGTTGTCGTACTGTTGCTGGAGGTGGCAGCGATGTTGACGGCTACACCGATAGTACATTTATCACAAGACAAGTTGTGTCATAACATTTTTTTTGTATAAAGTATGAAGAAATGAAATCCACAATTGAGAACTCTTCTGTCTATTTTCTCAAAACAAACTCCTAAAGTGAAGCTGCACTCCTCTCTGTGAACAAGGTTGGGTGAAACCAGAAGAAAAAAAAAAGAAAACGTGTTTTGCAAGCAAGCCCCGTCCTCATCATCGCAGTCTCAAGAGGTCGCCGGGCTGAATTAGTCCACGACACTTACAAAACCCTTATACCGACATTTTATGAAGTCCACCTGCTCATCTACTCTCTTTCCACCACCCTGAACTGCCCCCAGGAACACAGTGACAGCTTCAAACGTCCTTTGGCCGCATTTCAACGCATCTCCGAGGGCCAGCAATTTCCTGGACGTAAAGTGAGTGACTCAACTCCTAGCCCGGCCGTTCTAGCAAGTAGGAAGTCGTAACTTAGTAGTAATCAGCACAGGTCAATACTGCAACCTGTGTTGGGGCATATATAAAAATGCACACACACACACACACCAAAGTGTTTTTGAGAGTAAAAGTAAGGGTATTACTCACTCTGACCCAGAAAATCACTGTTTGCTGGTGATTTGAATTGCATTCTCCAATAGCTCTATATATTTACATTTAGTAATTTATGCTTTCATCCAAAGTGCCTCACAGGTGAAGCTGAAAACAGTGACAGCATACAATCATATTGGAGCAGCTTTTTTTGAAAGTGTATGTGATCTCTTTTTCCATTTCTGCATTTTCATTTTTCGTAGATGTACGATTTGTTTGTAAATGTGTACACATTCTTTGTCATAGTGTGGATGTAATTGACTATTGTACATTTTTTGTCCACTTTTGCATTTCACCTAAAAATGAAAAACCCAATAAATATTTCTTAAAGTTGCACTTTTCTTTGCTCTCTTCCTTTCTATATTTTGTCTTTCTTTCCTTCAGCTGTGCTCGCTCTTTTTATCCTCTTGACTGTGATGGCCCTGATCAACAAAAGCCTCGCAACGTGGCTCCCAGCCAGCAGGAGACTTTGTGTGTGTGTGTGTGTGTGTGTGTGTGTGGGGGGGGGGGGGGGGGGTTTTAAAAAAAATAAAAAATATAAAAAAAAATATAAAATATGAGATAAAAAAAATCAAAAAATATTGTGTGAGTGTTTTTTTAAAAA
>JAOPJO010000078.1:3151195-3162226 GCA_027123675.1 Molva macrophthalma | reverse complement strand
TGTGTGTGTGTGTGTGTGTGTGTGTGTGTGTGTGTGTGTGTGTGTGTGTGTGTGTGTGTGTGTGTGTATGAGTGTGTGTATGTGTACATGTGATGTTTGTGTTGGTGCATGAGTGAGTGTGTGTGTACATGTTGTGAGTGTGTGTGTGTGTGTGTGTGTGTGTATATTTGTGTGTGTGTGTATGCATGTGTATGCATGTGTGTGAAGCATGCATGTGTGTATGAGGGTGCATGTGTGCTTCAGTTACTACGAGGCTGTATTCTAACGTTATTTCAACAGTATTTCCCCAAAACAGGAGCCTCTCAGAACATCTCCTTGTCGCCATCTGATCCTCGCTTGGTAGCAGAAGGGAACCCCATCACTATCAAACTCCTGGGTACACAATGATATCAAATGTTCTTGACAGGGTGGAGAGTAGAGGAACGAGGAATATTGTAACGTTGTGTCTAATCTCTGACGATAAACCCCCTCCCCCCAACAGGGGACAGCCAAGTTATATCGGTTCAATTTTAGTACTGAAATAAATAACGTCTAAAGATGACATAAAACTGAGATTGACTTTTGTCTGTGACACCGCAGCTGGAGTCCATCACGCTCCAATCACAAAATACATTGATAACCCCGTCGGGGAGTCATCTGATGACTGCTGCTATCGCAAATCGAATCTGGTCGGATCGATACATTCGACCACCCCGTCTTTTAATCACAACCTAATATCCTGTTTTCTTTTACATTTCACGAAAGCTAGGATGTCAGCTCACTCGCTCTTTAAGCCCTATTTTACCACTCCATGTGATGTTGATTAGCCGTCACAAGCCATTTCAAAATGTACCCATTAGCCACATTACAAGTGGGACGGATCAACCGACCAGTCCACCCAGTGGACTGTACCAACTGATGGGGGGTGGACACTTTCACTTGTGAAGTCACAAACGGACAGATTCTTTGAAATAGTTTTTAAATTGCTAATCACCATCACACCTGGTGAAAAGAATGGGAGCCCTTTAAACCTCAATTTCACTGCAATAAGCTCCTCCTAATACAAACGTACAACCTCTACAAACGTAGAAATAAAACGGAACAAATTGCTCCATTTTCTCCAGAGAAGACTGAGCCGACTTCTCAGAGTTTAGTGTAATATGTTGGAGCGTGGCATTTCCAGTGCTGATCGTTGCCGCGTGACAGAGAGGGTGAATAATAGCGCACCCAGGAAGTGTTTCTTGAGTGCTCTAAGAGAGTCGCTCTCAAACTGTCAATCATCTCATGGCGTCAGAGCGCCCAGCAACGTTTATGCTCCCACTTGAGGATATTTAGCTCATGGCCTCCACCGAACGACAGACCTCTTTATTATTTATGCCATTTCCTCCTTTAATTCTAATTCCATAAACAGCAGATGGTATTAATGATGCATTTAAGAGGTTTAGACGATATTATATCAGGCCTATAAAAGCTAAAGCAGAAAATGCAAATGAAACCATTACTTTGTGATGCAATTATTATTCATTGTTTGTGTTTTGTTTTTTAATTATGGTTCATGCTATTTAATCTTCCAACGGTAGTACACGTTAGGGTTTGTTTATGTTTGGAGGATTCAACCGCGCTAAAGTTACCATTACGGATTGCTCACATTCAAAGCAAGATAGAATTTACAACAGTAGCAACACAAATATATTACATTCAAATGTATACTAAAGTCTAAGTCCAGAGGCTGTTGGTTGCGCCTGTTGTCTGTCTGGTCTCCATGTATTACCATTTACTATTTATTTGTAATTTAGCAGACGCTTTAATCCAACTTACAGTGAACTCAGATACAGGTCATTAAGGAACAGATAGGGGTTAGAGATCATCTTGCACTAGGATGTCTACAGGTACTGCAGACTTTAGGGATCAAAGCCAGTACCTTTTCCTCTTTCCTTAAACCAAACATAGGCAACACACGGCCCCAGTGCCCGAACCAGCCCGTGGACCATCTCAATCCGGCCCGCAACACAGTTTCCCACACAGACTTTACTTTGGCATTTTTTTATTTTTATCCATCTGAGAGAACGACCCAATTCCCTATCGATAGATACATTTAAATCTTTTTTACTATTTAAAATGGGTTAAATCGTATTTCACTGTAGAGCTGCGCGCAACACATTGATTCACTCTCTCTCTCTCTCTCTCTCTCTCTCTCTCTCTCTCACACATTGACAAAGGACAGTCTGTGAATAGCCCCTCCTCTCCGTGCACACTCTGAATCAAAACATGATCATGGCGTGAGGAAGGATTGTTGTTGGCTTTTCCCCGCAGAGAAGCAGGCTGGATGAATTCCTTAATAGAATGAATTTGGAGTTCATGAATAAGTATTAAGGCTGCCAGAAATACCAGAAAACTCAAATTGAATACATTAGATTCAGAAGTGCTGTTGACCGACCATCTATTGGGCAGGTATGCACGACTAGACACACGGGACTCATAGCGGTTATCAAGTCTTTAGTTCCCCGCGTCAGATAGCTGTAATTCGGAGAGTGAATATCTGTTGAATATCCAATATCTTTCTAACTGAACAAAAACATACCTTTCAACCCCAAACAACCTCCGTCCCAACCCCCATGGCCAATGTGTTGCCCTTTCCTTAGCTAAGTCAGTGAGGCTCTATGGAATAAAAAATGTGCCCACCTTTGCCCTAAACACTACTAGTCTATCCTTCCAAAGGGTGAGGGGGTGCATAGCACAGGGCCAACCAGACCCCGCTGGCGTTGCGTTTGTGAGCTCGACCCCTGACCCTAGCTTCCACGAGACTTCCCGGGCCTCGTCCCAGGGCATCAGGCCTCCGTGTCAGCGCTAACACCGCTGCGGTGGGCCTCTGAAAGGGGCATTAGTTGTTGGCCTACGTGCGTACGGGTTATATGCCCGCGTACACCCGTGGGGCTACAGAGACTTGTGCGTCAGCTCCTAGCGTTTGTGTAATTAGGCTGAGGACGGACCAGGAACGATCCGAGTAACAGATGGCGTGTGGGGGTTGTGGCGCGCGAGGTCGGAGGACGCAGCGCAGCAAAGATATTTATTCAGGAACGGCTAACAATAGCCGCCGTTTCCTGGGGGAAATTACAGTCAGGCGGTTGCCCTCAGATGGTGTCGGACGCGCGTCTGCACCCTATAGCAGGTCGGACTCCCAGTCCCGTGGCACCTCCACCCCCCCCCCCCCCCCAGGGGTCCTGGCCCTGGTAGGAGGGGAGTTGAGACCCTGTGTTTGAGAGTAAGTTTTGATCTTCCTACATGCTATTACATTGTGGAGCCATCCCTGGATGTCAGGGGGAGGACATGTCATGCAGTGAGTTTTGTGCATCCTATTATTTACAGCTGTTTAGAAGTTTAGCGGACACGTTTAACGTGACTGCAGAGAACTGAATTAAGATCCATGTCAGAGAGGGGATAGAGCAGGTGTAGGGCTCAGGGGCATCTTGCTCAAGGATGTCTAATAGGTTAGGCTGCAGTCATTGAGGGATCGAACCCAGAATCGTTTGGCTAGGAGTCCAACTACCGCATCACTACACTATCCTGTTCCCATTCTGGTGCTGAAAATGTCATCAAAATGTTTATATCCTACATTAGTGGTAATTTTTGATAGATTTGTAAAATATTTCCAACACACACACAGTGCATCCCCAACTCATCATGGTGTGATGTTGTCCAAATCTATACTTAAATTAAATAAATAAGAAAACATTAATTAAACTGTAATATTGACGAGCTGAAAATGACACCCAGGTGAAGCAGCTGATACGATCGTGACATCTGGTCTGTGTGTGTGTGTGTGTGTGTGTGTGTGAGTGATGCCTCCCTTGAATCACACCTGACAGACTTATTTAATTTGGTTTCTTAGGGTGGACCAATAAAGTGCAAGCAAGAGACAAAATTAATAGAGGGAATTCTCTCTCTCTCTCGCTCATAGTCATGACCAGCAGAACTTTCATTAGTGACCAGGAGGCCAGGCCATGAGATTAAATATGAATATATCTTTACATCCATTGATAAATATGCATACATTTATCTATGTATATACATATCATTTCAGACATCGTCTGTAAGCATGTTCATGTGAACCTATAAATGTGTGTTCTTTGTTCACATGAGTGAACTATATCCCCCTATATACATAAATGATCTGCTCTAAATACATGTAAGCAGTGTGTAACCCCATGTGTAACATTAATGAATATTCCTGGCATGCCAGGTTATATGGTTATTGTCATCGTGAGAAATCACGAAGCGACACGGAGTGTGCCCCAAAAGGAATCTGAATCTGTCTTTGTTTGTTCACTCTGCATGTTTGTAGCCAGCAAACACAAAGACTAAATGAAACAAGTCAATTTAAAAATGTTGAAATTAATGTCAATAGAAGGGAGGGAAGCTTCCTTCCCCCACACACACGCACACACACACACACACACACACACACACACACACACACACACTTAAAACAAGCAAACTCACGCAAGCACACACACACACATGAATGTTATATAGACAGACAGGACATTTCATCACGTATTCATTTGATTTTCATTCAGTATTCATGCTCTCTCTCCTGTGCCCCGCCATGTCTCTCCACCACAGTGACTCAGCTGTCTCCCGCCTGTCTCTACAGATGCTCCATTATTTGTAAAAAAGTAAAAAGCGAAAAGCTTCACTTTTTTTCGTATTTCTCGTGTGTTGTTTCCGCCTCTAGGTCCTCCTCCGTCTCCCACATAAATCAAGAATCTAGACAACGGTTCTCCGATGCCCCCCTTTTCACATTTTTTTTTTTTTCAATTTGACTCCGAAAAGTCAGAGACGACAGAGTGAACCGTGGACTCCCAACCACAACCAACCTCCAACCTTTGTTTTCTCTGCACGGCTGACATTTTATTTTCAGTGATGGCTTTTTGACCCCGGCAGCGAGAAACAGCATCAGAGGTGGTGGACCTATCAGGGAAACAAGCAGAAATTGTGATGGTGTGTTCAGTCACGACGGGAGAGAGGGTGCTTTTTGATTGCCTCGGAACAGAAAGGAGAATACTTTGATAGACGGAAACAGCTGAAAGTAGGTCAGAGGGTTGTTACTCAAAGTGTGGATGTAATACACTCAGTACAGAGTAGACCTTTGTGTCCAAGTACATGGTCTAGTTTAACAGAAAATACAATTATTTCACAGCTCTATGTAATATTTTGCCCTTGATTATGTATTTGGTTGTAAGGCAAGACAAGTTGGGTCTCACACACACATACACACACACTTTGGGTGTCACTGAAGAGGTACTTTATTAATAACAATTCATTCATCAGAGCTAAAGGTTTAATATGGAGAATATAGAATATAAAACGCAAACACAGTCAGTTATTGCAATACAAGCATGGAATATTTACGTTCAAATAAGAAAATTTGCATTTATTTATCTACCTTCTCTAAGCTAAATTATTTCTTAGTCACACATACATCACGAGGTTTATACTGCAGTCATAGACTGCAGTATAAATATAGTACACGAGTAACTGTACGATATACTGTGGAAGCTCAGGACATCAGACGCTGTTGGATACAAAACAAAACCTATATATTCATAACTGAGAAGGAAAGAGTGGAGGACTACAACATACCTGCTCCCATACCTGGGGTTCTGCCTGTGTCTGCTCCTGCTGGCTCTCACGGTTCCCCTGTTCTCACATGCTCTCCCCAAGGTTCTGTTTTGTAACAAACAAGGAAAAAAGTTGTTGGTATGTGTTGAATATATTTCAGTATTTTACATTACATTTACAATAATGTGAACTCAAACCCGAAAAACTGATTGTAATACTTTGTAAACCAATATTGATGAAATAATACAATTGTCACCCCTTTGTACACATAGACCTTAACATGCTTGAATAAGCTTCAACGTGAACAGTATAAACAGTATAAACAGTATGTTGTTTCTCCAGAGACAGTTTGGTTAGTAATCGGTGATTGATTGTAGCTGCTTCACTTCCAGGTTTGGCTTCAGCTGTCGCTGATTAATCAGCGCTCACAGCCAAATATGGGCTGCTTCCTGAAGAGTCGCTATCCATGGTCCTGAACTATGCGGTGCTGGTGAGACAAAGTGGGATGTATAATGTGTGAAAATAACTGTCAATGTCAAGTTGTTGAGCAAAATACGTTCTTAAGGATAACATCTTATTACATTTATGTTTAAATGAAATAAATGTAATTATTTTAAATCATTTATTTGAATGTGGAAATCATGAAGATTTCTATTTTGTTCACTTTGGCGACATCTATGGCAAAAAGCGATTACTGCATGTGTGTTTTTGGACCTCGGTCATTTGGCAGTTGGTTAACTGGCAAGCAGACCCCAGAAAAAAACAGTGAGTTGAAGAACAAGTCTGTTCCGCCACCGACACCCAGTATGTAACTGCAAATGCAAGTGCTTTCATCTGTGGGCCATAGGCTCAATCATCATTTGGTTACCTCATTCCACGATAGTAATGATTTACATGACATCATCATTATTAGTCATTATTTACATGAAAATGTATAAGTGTATAAGTGTTACACTTCTTGTCATTATTACATTTCCAGTCTGTTTGTTTATTATTTTATATTAACAAATAAAACAAATAATAATACATTCAAATAAACAAGATCAGATAATTATAAAAATGATTCTTAAAAAAACTGCCGTATTCATGTAAATTGGTACAAAGTAGTTTATTTGATAGAAGAAGGCTGTGTTCCAATTGTCCCCGCTGTGTTCCCGCGCTTACTTCCTAAATCTCTTGACATTGCTGTACTGACTTTCCCAATACATAGTAAGCTAGAGACTAAGTCTAAAGCGGCTTCGGACCAAGGACACATCAGTGTAGATATATCAAATATTAAAGGGTTGAGTATCCTAGATGTACCTGGTCGGTTCCTTTTCAAAATATAGAGCCGGTGTGATATTGTGTTTACACAGAGGGAGTGGGCGGAAATGTTGCTGACAGTAACATACACACACTCAGCTCCACACACAGACACACACACACACACACACACACTCACTCACAGATACATACACGCACAGACACACACACATATCCACACTCACATAGATAGACACAACACTTACACACATCAGCCCAGTCACCCAGACTGTGACATGCAGCTTCTCTCACACACACACACACTCACTTAGGGACACACACACAATCCCAGACACCCTCACAACCTGGAGAGAGAGTGAGAGAGCGAGAGAGCGAGAGAGCGAGAGAGAGAGAGAGAGAGAGAGACACTGCACCCCCCCATCTCATCCATCCATCCCCAAGATCATTAGAGCTACATGATGTGTTGTTTTTCTAACTGAACCACAAACACATATACAAACACACAGACACACACACACACACACTCATGCCAATATACACACATACACACACAGACACACACACACACATGCAAATATACACACATACACACTCAAAAGAATAAACATACTTACACGAACACACAAAAATGCCTTCTCAAAAATACACACACACACAAACAAAATGCTCTCTCTCTCACACACACACACACACCTTCAGCAGCAGGAGTGTGTGTGTGTGTGTGCGTATCAGCCCTCCAGAAGGTTAGACAGAACAAACTGCCACACAGATGACTGCCGAGAGGAACCCAGATGAGAAACTCGAGCTAAGAGAAATGAAACATTCTCAGATTGCTATTGTAATAATACAACAGAGATTGCGACTTTAATATTACAGCGTTATTCAAACCACCGTCACTAAATTAGAATTACTGCAGGCGGCCTGCCTCAGTCTGGCTGCTTCCCTTCAAGTTGAATATTTTTTCAGTCAGAAAATGTCCTTTTGGTTTTGCATAAGGTATAAAGGAGTCGGTTTGATGCTTTCAAAAGACATTCTCCAGAATAAGAGCATCTTCAGTGTTTATTTATGTTTGGTTCTTGCTTTCCTAAATCAGAAGGGCTCCCTAATTCGAACGCATTTGTTTTCTGCATCCAAACCATTACCTCGGTCTAGAAGGTTTAGCTATAGAAAAAATATCTGAAGGCGGTTAAAGAAGCAAGAACAGCCCTTTTTCTCTTTGATCGCAGGTTATCAAACCAGCAGCTGAACTAAGACTCCCTGAGTGGATTATATCTGCTAGAAACCTCCAAGGTTATTTCAGAAGGCTTTTTCATCCTCAACCTTTGCTCGGATCAAATCCAGCATATGCTTGGTTGACATCCTCCCTGCCCGACTTCTTAAATAGTTTTCACATGCACTTGTCATCTCTAGTATTTTGTTAGTTAGCGACAGCTCTGTCCAGAAGAAACTGGCGTCAAGTGAGTGTACTATTTAGCATGTATTTATTAGGCAGACACTTATCCAAAGTTACATAACCCATTTAGATCCATGTCATGAAGGAGCAGGTAGGTGTTAGGGCATCTGGCTCAAGGATGCCTACAGGTAGACTGTGGACATTGGGGTTTAAACCCACAATGTTCCAGCAGTGGGTGGAACACCCTCACCACTAGACCATCCTGCCCCTGAACATAGCAATTGTATGCAAGTTCTTATCCAAGGTTTTACATACAACTTTCTGCACCTATTTTAATTTTTTTTTCTTAAATTCTTTATTTTTGTTTAAAAAAAAAGATATGGTATTGATAGTGAAAACTAGAATACATAGAAAGTAACCAGATTGATTGTGACATGCCTTTGATCGATTATAACATGGCAATTTTCTAATTAATCATAAGTTACATGACAACTATACATCAAATTGATATGGGCTGTCTGTATTTGTGTAGACAAAAGTCCCCAGGAAACTCTTGAGACAAAGTGTTATCTTTTTGATCAACTGTTATTAAGAGTTCTGGCAATTTTGTGAAATGGTGGTTGTCCTGAGATATATGGTGTGATTGCTCTGGGCCAGAGGACTGCTTATGGGATTACAAACGGTTGGAAGCTGTGGTTATTCTTGGTCTTTGTGGGTGGAGGTGTAAATCAAAAACGGTGCTTTGCTATAAGTACAGAAATACCAAGGTTTAGGTGAGGATTTTCGATTCAGAGTGAACCAGCATCAGACATTTGCTAAGTAAGTCAATGTGTTTTTTGCCTTGATTGCATTTTATTTGGTGCAGTTTATTATCCCAGGGTGAGTAAGAAAAGCGTTGGTTTTATTGCAAAATCAGGAAATGCACTGTCCTGATTTTGCTGTCCTGAACAATAACAGTTATAAACAAAATAAGTATTCCAACTGATCACTCACATAAGGGTTGCGTAACAATAGTCGTTCCACTCATCCTTGCATCCTAAATCTCCAGAACTTCTCCTCGATGTAGTGATCTACGGAAGCAACCCTAAAGCAGCTGCCTAAGCGTCTTCAGACTGAGGAAACGTCAATGTTTCCTACACAGGCAGTGCTTTTGAGATTTTACAACTACATCATTGGCATATTCCCAAAGCTAGTCTGAGGTTTGTGATTGGCCCAGATGATCAACAGTTCCAGTCTATCTCGACCAACAACTGCTACTGCTCATCTCCTTGAGGGGAGAAAGTGAACAAGGTAGGAAATCATTTTGGAATGCAGCCAAGATCTCTGTGTATATTGGATGCTTACCCTTAGGGGTCTGGTGGCCGTGGTCTGGTTTGCTTTTCAATTGATATAACAAGACAATCTCTCTTCTCTCCCTCCTCTTTGACCACATCCCTTGGGAACCCTCCCTGCTGTTATGGTGAAGGACGTTCTGGTCCACTGGAAGGTCTTTGGGACAGCCCCCACAACCTTCCACTCACACTTCAAGGGGTTAAGCCTGGAAAAACTACATCTGCAGATGAATATCCCAGAATGCTCTCTTCTGGGACCATCTCTTCTCTCGCGATTGCAAAGTTGTAGAGATGAAGTGAAAGTGAGGGACGGAGAGAATGGGAGTGATACAGAGAGAGGGAGAGAACAATAGATGTTAGGAGTAATAGAGATGAAGAGAATGAGAAAGAGAGCATGATAGAGAGAGAATGATGAACAAGGAAAGTAATGGTGATGGTGATACAACCCACTGATTGGTTCACTATTACTGAGCTCTTCAGAGGCCAATCACATAAGTGGATTAAAGCATAATGTATGTAAAGCATACATCTGTCTGGTCTTTGCACAGTACATGGCTTAAAGCTTAAATAATTAAAAAGTACTTTCTCTGTGAATTCAGTATCACAGTGGCGGTTGGAATGATTATTCATTTAAAAAAGCATAGTTTTGTTAAAAGATTTCAAAAGATAATTCAAAGCTACAAACAGCGTGTGTGTGTTTGTGTGTGTGTGTCTACCATTTATCCAAGGATTTTTCTATATATGGTGTCACTGTTCAATAAAGCTTGATGGTATGTTTGTAGAGAAAAGACCTCAATCTGTTCCACTGTGTATCGATCCTGCGTCTGCCCCCCCGCCCCATCATCCATCCTGAGCTGCTGTTGGTGAATGACTGGGGCTGTCGGACCGTGTCATCAGAGCCCCAACAGATCAATCTGTCAAACCACCGATCCTCCTCCAATATGTTGGTTTTAGCTCTCCCTGCCGGCCTCTGATGTCATTATTTGGATATTCACTCATCTACACTATGGCCTCCATCGTCTTCATCATCATTTTCTTTGTCGTCTTCGTCGTCATCATCATCATCATCATCATCAACATCATCATCATCGCCTCATCATCTCCATCTCCACCTTCATCTCACTCTTAATTTCCATCCCCACAGTCAAAATATAGTACCCTTTTGGTAGCTGAAAAACATTCTTTAAAAACCTATAGCTAGCTCTAACCATCAGCCAGATTCAAATCTGTTATCTAACTTAAAAACCGCTAGTTAGTTAAGAAAATACAGTAGCAAGCTGTAGAAGCTTGTTAGACTATTTTTGTCTTCAGGATTTCCTTGTACCAACTCCTTTAGAGGGAGAGAGAGAGAGAGAGAGAGAGAGAAAGAGAGAGAGAGAGAGAGAGAGAGAGAGAGAGAGAGAGAGAGACACACACACACACACACACACACACACACACACA